>JXSR01S025789.1:0-11651 GCA_000969725.1 Ophiothrix spiculata
TAAACCCCTGTTTTGCAGTGCTTTATATTAGAACAAGTTTGGCCAGTTAAATATTATATTTGACTTATCAAATAGGCCATAGCAATTTCAAATCATGTTATACATTCCACACAAGTCTTTAAAATACCCAAACAAATGTTATTAATTTTGCTAAAATCAGGGGACTGTAACAACAGCCCCTAAAGAAGGCATCCATATTTTTTCTGGAAAAATTGTTTGATATTTTCATGCCTTCTGATCTTTAGGGGTATGTTCCATCTTAAGACAGAAAATTGGGAATTCCCATGCCTTCTTTACCCATTTGATCCAAAAACTGTGAATATTTTGGGAATATGCACTAAATTGGCGAAAATAGTTCGGAATTCCCATGCCTTCTTTACCATCATGGAGGGAAAACGTTGATTTATTTTGGGATTTCCCACTGAGAAATTCATGCAAAATATTTGGGAATCCCATGCCTTCTTTAGGGGGTGTACCATTAATTTCTGGAATAGCCCATTTACACTTGTGCCATACCAATTCACGATTGCTTGTTTCCACTTATGACGTTTGTTGTTCTTATATGTTCTTGAAATCAAGCTCACAATACTTTAAATCAAAATTAAACTCATTATACTTTCTCTCTTTCCCTTTTACCCGAACAGAAAAAGAAATTTGTATCCAACGACTATCACAGTGAATGCAGAGCATGTTAAACAACATATTTGACTGAATCCAACTACAAAACATTGCATCTATTTCAAAATCATTACGTTACAACGTTTTATTATTCTCCATTGTAAAAAAAAAATGTTTGAACAATGATCCTCTTTCACATGCATGATGAGTCTATATTCCAATGGGACCTTTGAGTAATTGAGAATGTGTTTCCATATGGTTCTTATCTTAACATGGATTTAACGTCAAATTGGGTTTTCATAGATCTCGGCTGTTGACTTAGGTTGTATGTTTGACTTTTGTTTTATTCATGCAAAACATGCAGACGACATCAGAGTGACATTAAATTATATAACGATGGTGCGATATGTGAGCTGTTATGACAAAATAAGCTCAATGTTGTCACATTGACAATCAACATATGACTTAAAGATACCACATCGGTAAAGACACTGCAAATTTTGCCGAACACCAGCCACTAGTGTTTTGTCGGGTTTCAATTGCATATTTTGACAACCAAGATACATTCTCGATGCATGCTGTTTATAAAATAGGAAATATATCACTTCAACGTTTCAGAAAAATTCAACATGGCTCATATGTTTCCTACGGATATAGTATATATGACAAATACTTGAAGATTTGTTACACTTTTTTAACACTTGACACTTGTTCAAACATTTGAATTTGAACACATGCAGACTCACACATCAGTGTTCAATTTTGAACGTGTGCATTCAAAATAGCAACCTTTGAACACATCGTATGCCTAAACACCTGCGTGAACACAAGCGTCAGGCATGTTTTCATGTGTTTAGTTTCGAACACTTATGTTCAAAATAGATATTTTTGAACACTAATATGAGCACTGCAAATGACAGAGAACACGTAACACGTGTTCAAAAATGTAAATTTTGAACATTAGTGTTAAAAAGTGAACACATGAAAAGATGCCTGACGTTTTTGTTCAAGCTGGTGTTCAGGTATTCCAGGTGTTGAAAAGTTGATAGTTTGAATGCATACGTTCAAATTAAACACCGACTCCAGATGGCGTCTGATGTGTTCAAATTCAAATGTTTGATCATGTGTGAGATTTTAAAAAAGTGTAACAAATGTCAATTATTTGTCATACACAGAAAATAATATCGACTCCAAACTTGTTGAAAGTCAATCTGTCCCTCATTTTAACAAGTTTTGAGTCAATATTATTTTCTGTGTACTACAAATCTATAGGAAACATATGAGCAATGTTGATTTTTTTCTGAAACTTTGAAGTGGTAGCTTTTTATATTATAAACAGCATGCAGTGAGAATGTATCGTGAGTGTCAAAATATGCCATTGAAACCTGACAGAACACAAGCGTCTGGTAATCGGCAGTTTTTGCAGTGTAGCAGTGACGCCTGTGCTAAATGCCCCATTCTGTCTAAAGTCTAGTTATGCAGAAAAACACCATTTGTCATGAAATTTAGAAGCTAATCCGATTGCTGACTCACTACTGATGAAATCGTTTTATTTGTGCCTGTTGAAGTGGCTCTTCCCAAAGCGTTATCGGTAAGAAAATTATGCAAGCGAGCATCCTGTTATCATCCAATAAAACCAAGAGAGTAAAGAACTTTGAAAGTCTATCTATATTCACACATCAGTTCATCTAGATAGTGAGCTGGGCTGAACTTTAAGAAGTACACCCTTTTACTTAATCTAATAAAATGTATATCCGATTAGCGTGAAGGTTAGAAAACAAGTTCGAGAGTATTTACTTCATCTACCTTCCAACGTAACAACCGATCTGTTTATTTTTGTCAATAAATTTATTTATTTATTTTGTTTTTTTATTTATTCATTAACTAATTATTTGTATATTTATTTGATGATTTTCTGTCAATCCTTTTCAAGTATTGTCATGTACTGTCAGTATGAAAATACTTGAAACGACAAATTCTGATGAGATACGGCTAAAAGTCAACTCTACGTTTACTGAATCTGTGTCCCACTAAATTGTCAAACTGCGGTTTCAAAGAAGCTGCCGACTCGGGTATTGTTCAGATTTATTTAAGTGTCTATTTATTAGGAGTACAAAATTGTTTTGGAGAATATCCAAATGGATAAACTTTTTCAAGGTGCAATGTACAGGTTCATGTACTGTTATAAACTGATAAAAGAGTTCAACCTAAAATAATAAACAAGCCTTAATATCTAATATTGTACAATATAATATAAACATGACTTAACATGTTTACATTAAGAGTAAACCTGGTAAATTATGTCTACTATTCTTACTCTAATGAAACACATCTTTAGATATTAAGCGTGAAGATTATGGAAACATTTCACAAATATATCTGCCAGTCTATGAATCGATCTCTGAATTAATTTCACAATATTTGACATAACTAAAAAAAAAAAAAAAAACTTTGCACACATTATTTTCTTGAAAAAAACCCCAACAACCGTGATTATCTTCAATACTTTTTCAATGTTTTTATATCGGGATAATATCAATTTTTTTGAATGATTCTATAATTTCTATAAAATGTTTGATAAAAACCCTTTTTAATGTTAATGTATATAAAAAGTGTCTACTGTAACTTTGTGTGTAAAATGTTGATAAGTGAAAAGGTTATGGAAACATTCCACTAATATACATTCTCTAATCTTTGAATCGATCTCTGAATTAATTCCACACTGTTTCACTTGAAAAACAATAAAAAATTGTCTTTGATTTTAATCACGATTTAGCACACAGACACTGACAATGCTTTAAATCATTAATGGAAATCTTTAAATCTTTCCTCCGATTGGAGGTCTCATTTTGTGAAAGTTCCACATTACATTAACTTACTCATAACATTACTGTGTCTGCATAAAATGTCAAACTGTGGTCTCAAAGAGGCCGCCAAATCGGGGAAAGATTTTGTCATTTATGTATCTGGGTATTGAGGGATCCAATTTGTTTTGATGAAAATTCATACGCTTTTAATTTGAAAAAAAAAAAGAACTATAGTTTTGTGCGCTATCAAAGTAATAAACTTAAAATCAGTCTATAGAAAATAATAAGACAGATTTAAAGTAAAAAATCTTTCCTGCGATTATTAACTTACTCATAACATAACTGTGTCTGCATAAAATGTCAAACTGCGGTCTCAAAGAGGCCGCCAAATCAGGTAGAGGTTTGTCATTCATGTGTCTGGGTATTGAGGGATGCAATATGTTTTGATGAAAATTCATACGCTTTTAATTTAAAAAAAAATGAACTATAGTTTTGTGCGCTATGAAAGTAATAATCTTAAAATCAATCTATAGAAAATAATGAGACAGTTTTACAATAAATACTTAGCAGCAGAAAGCCGCACTTGAAACAATATTTTACTAATACAGTGCCCTTGTCTGGAGAAGAATACTAACAGTGACGACGCACGGAGAGAAACGAATCATTAATATGCTTTTAGGTAAAACTAAAATTGTTAAAGGGACTGGCCTAGATTCTTCCCACTAATTTTTACCTACATTTTTACCTACGTTTTTTACTTGAATCGATAGAACATGTTTATAGTAATATAACCTAAAAAGAGTCTTCTCTTAATTAATTTCACAATATTTGACTTAACACTTTATTTTGTTGAAAAATAAACCTGTAATCATGGTAATTAACGTTAATACTCTTGAATTAGATTTATATCGAAAATGTTATGGCAACATTCCACAATGACAGTCTCCAATCTTTGAATCGATCTCTGAATTAATTCCACAATATTTCACTTGAAAAACAATAAAAAATTTGTCTTTGATTTTAATCACGATTTAGCACACAGACACTGACAGTGCTTCAAATAATTAATGGAAATCTTTAAATCTTTCCTCCGATTGGATGTCTCACTTTGTGAAAGTTCCACTTTGTATTTACTTAATCATAACATACTATGTCTGCATAAAATGTCAAACTGCGGTCTCAAAGAGGCCACCAAACCGGGGAAAGATTTGTCATTTATGTGTCTGGGTATTGAGGGATCCAATTTGATTTGATGAAAATTCACACGCTTTTAATTTAAAAAAAGTGAACTACAGTTTTGTACGCTATCAAAGTAATAAACTTAAAATCAATCTATAGAAACTAATAAGACAGATTCAAAGTAAATAAAACCGCACTTGAAACAATATTTTACTAATTCACAAAGTGTCCTTGTTCTGGTAAAGAATACTAATAGTGAAGACGCATGGAGAGGAATGAATAATTGATAAGGCTTTTGTGGTGAAACTGAATAGTTAGGTGTTCTCCGAATTAGTAGCAATTGAAGTTCATTTTTCAAATGAGTTTTACTATCCTAAACACAATATTCTTATCGTTTTATTTATAAATATTCTATGTTTTACAAAACCGATATATTTCATAATATCTCAAATACATATTTTACAGCAGAAAGTATCAAATTTGTATTATGTCATACCAATCCATAACTGTGTTTGGCATCAAGGGTTTTGCTATCGTTATATCTGTTCTTGATATCATCTAACAATGAATATAATCACACACTAAATTACATCACCATACTCGCTCTTTTACTACAAAAATAAAATCTGTAGGTCTATCCGATGACGATTACCGTAGTGGTAAAAATATATTTGACTGTAACCAACGTAAAGACTTTACATCTAATTCAAACATCACAGACTATTTTTTCACAATCACAAGAAAATGTTTGAATAAAATGAACCCATTTCATATTCATGGTGAGTTCTATTTTCCGATAGTGCCTTGGATAACCTTTTAAACAAATTCCTTTTATTCGTTGTATACCGGTATATTTACATAAATGTAATGTCATTCTGGGATTTCTTGGATCTCGGCTGTAGACTTATTTACGTTGTATGTTTGATTTTTGTTTTAAGATTAAGTCAGATTTACATTATTCAAAACGGTTCAAACGGAATGTTTATAACAATTCAACTGAACTCGGATAGATGCGTTTCAGTCTAGTAGCTGATATTGGAATATAGATAAACTTTTCACCGTTCTTCACTCTCAATTGTGATTGAACGATAACACCAATGCTCACTTGCATAAACCCGATGATCAGTTTTCAATAAGGATTTATGCGAACGAGTTTCACCATTTACATGTATTCTTTATCAACTTTATTTTTATTTTTGATTGAGTTGTTTCTCTTTGAATATATCAAATTGATTTTAAAAGCATTGATTGATCTTTTAAGAGGTAAATCCATCTGAGATACAAATTTTATAATTTAAAGCACCGGACATAGCTACACCACCATCACAATCACAGAACAATATATCAAACGTTTTCTCCCTCAATTTCAGCCATTTCTGTGTAGATGTTTTTACTTTTTTTTTACTACGTTTTAATGTTTGTTTAGAGCATTTAATCAAGCTTTTAATTCGAAGTGGAATCTACGATACTCCCTTTAAATATGTTTTCAAAGTTGCATATAAGTCGTGAGCATACATAACGTTCCATTCAATAAAGCTTTGTATGATATGACCAAGACTTAGTCTATTAATCTAATATGCTTATGATTGAGCACTTTACCATTTGGATGGGTATTAACTAAATTTGGATCTTGATATCAAGAATTAGTTTATTTTATCTATTATCCATATGATAGAATATTCTATTTCTGCCCGTGTATTCTGTTGACATGAATACTGTTTCACGGCAGAATGATGCTCCAGAAATATGATAACGCTCTGCTTTAATTTTCTCCGTGTTTTCGACTTTATTGAAATGTTTGATAGATAGAATTAATAAAGATTATTTGAAAAATGACTGAACGGCAATTTTATTTATTCGGAGTAGAACACCTTAATCAATCTCCGTCTTATGATTTCGTGGATTCTCAAATTTGATATTCGTGTCAATGTATTAAACGTTCAATATTGAGTTTGAGAATTTAAACGACAAAGCTTTTGAATAAGAAATGTAGTTTATATTCCAACAATAAAATTAAAATCAACTTCAAAATAAAAAAAATAAATGTCTTTTATTCCACAATAATATTAAAATGACATAGATATTCAAAATGAATTGAGGCCACTTTTCAATACCTTTGACACGTGTCCTTATTCTTTTGCTCCTTTGTCATGCACATACAGAAGGTTACTTTTTCAAAGAAATGCATTGTACTATTTTAGTTTTTCTGTTACTTCAATAATAAGTCATGGACATTTTTTCGGGGGGTGGGGGTGGGGGGGCTACAGCCCCCTGCCCGCCCCCCCCCCTCTGGTACGCCACTGCACTTAAGTTGAATCAAAATAAACAAAATTTTCTTAAAAATACGATTGTCCACCAAATTCCTTACTTTACTGATTTACAAACGATGTTTTTGTTTTCCTATAAACTTTTAGTTTCAAAAGCATGCTTGTTGATTTTAGAATGAATTATTATTCTTTACGAACTTAAAATGTATTTAAAAACATAATATATAGCTTCATATAATGTTTTGTGAGATTAAAAAGTGTTGATTAGAGAACTGTACAATTTATTTCTAGAAACACTACCATTTATTTATGGACATAAGCTAGTAATTAGAACTACCTCCTAAAATGCAATAAAATCAGTAAGTGTCACCCGAAGTTGAAGTTCACATCGATGATCGAGGCTTATTAATGTGGCTCTTTTTAGAGTCTTTCCATAAATGGTTACCAAACAACCAGATTAAATTACAACATTACCCAGGTAAAAAAAATGTCTATGTCCAGATAGTTCCTTCAATTCAAGATACTCATAAATCTGGACTTACGGAAATACGTGTAAATCCGTGTTACTCAATCTATCCGATATGCTTGAAGGTTATTGAAACATGTGACTTTACATTGCTGTCAATCTGGAACTCGATCTTTGTTTCCTTTTCAAGATCTTTGCCTCAAAAGTAATAAAACTACATAATCAAGATCTGCCGTCAAGATAGTGACAATATTTCAAACGGCAATCCATATTCTCACGGGACGTCTGTAAAAGTACCATTCTACACTGTATCAATTGTGATGACTCACCCCGAAAAGGGGGACTTTGCGACAAAACACTTTTCAAGATACTTGTGAATATAGGTAGCAAAAAATAAAGAAAATTATAAGAATTTCCAGCAGATTTTCTGTTGTAAAATTCGATTGCCTTGATCAATTTCAACATATAAGATGTCATTTTAAAGCTTAGAAAATGTTGTAACAGATGCAATGATAAACTCAAAATTGATATCGTCTGCAAAGTCTCCCCTTCCTTCGAGTGTTGAAACAAAATAGTGGCTGTTAACAACGTATGGGTTACTTTGATCGTAACGTGTCTGTTGAGGTTTTGGCTTTTGTTGGAAATGAAGCTAATTTAAGCCACCTCCCAAGAGTATTTACTTATCGTTTAACAATATTTAAACTAATATATGAAATCCTTGGCAAGGAATATTGTAACGATTCCATTTTATATCGTCATATAAATGTGTCTGAGATCTAGTTATTTTTGAACGGAGCTTGGTCTGATTTTTCAAAATTAAAGGGGCATTGGACAAAATTTGAAATTTCGTTTGTGGGTGATTTACATTTCGTATGTTAGAAAATAACAGTCAATTACCAGATATCGGGAAAATTTTGATCAAAACCTTCAAAAAAGTCAAAAATGTAAATTTTATTTTATTTGTTGATTTTGGGTATGAGGCTATTCTCTAAACGTACTTACTGATGCTATACAAAGAGAAAGAGCCAACGATTTGTTTGTAAAACATCCCTTTCACATCATAGATTGCAGAAAAATCAAAAGAAATTTGGAATTTTCATTAGATCTCCTGAAAAGGCCAAGTCTAAAAATTCGACTATAGAGGGCAGTATTTATCGTTGTCGACAACGATAATTAAAAAATAACAGAATATCTAAATATTTTGATACAGATGGTTTGAATTTGACAATGAAACTTTTCATGCTGTCATTATTACCGCTTATACTTCAAATGATGCAAAAATCTCAAAATGTTTAGGGAAAAGTTTGGGGATTAGGCTGAACTTGTCCAATGCCCCTTTAAGTTTTTAATGTCATATGTAAGATGACCACTCAAAAGACTTAAGTTTCAAATTTCAGCTCAATCGGTCAAACCGTTTTGATGATAAGGGCAATTTTGTATTTCAGAGCTGCATAAACGTTACTGTGTAAACTTAATTATTGTTACCATAATTAGACACATTTTCATGTATATCTCCAAAACAAAACATAATTCAGCAGTGAGAAAAATATGAGCAACATTTTGGTACCAAAATCTCAAAAAGTTTGAAAAAAGTTGAGGCAATCGGACTATGCTCCTTTAAAGGTTTTAATGATATCCTATGTATATATGAGCTGGCAGTCTCAGAAAATATAGTATCAGTAATTAAAACTCCATTTTTGGCAATGCAATCTATGCAATTTCAAATAAAAATTATCGTCATGGGACTTCATATAATTGGATAAATAAAGAAGAAAAGTTTTGAATATACTGAAAAAACTTTTCTTCTTTATTTATCCAATTATATGAAGTCCCATGACGATAATTTTTATTTGAAATTGCATAGATTGCATTGAAAATGTACAGAAATTCGAGAATCGCAAAATGTAATTACCCGCACATGTTTTTGACGACTTAATTAGATTAATTAGATAAATTAGTAAGTCTAAGTAAAATTAATAATTATTAATATATTTAGTTAATTCTTAAAGTAATCTGAAATTCACGGGCTAAATAACTTTTCTTGGAATTCCGGACTGTACTAGTTATTGTAGATATCGTAATATCAGTTATTTTGCCGAAGATATTCTTCCATAGAATTATTTCAATTGTTTTTAACTAATATATTGTGCTGATCTCATTTTAAAATAAAGATTAAAATCATTGCACAAAACAAAATGTTTTATTTATTTTTAATATATACATTAATTTACAAACCAGGAAAACACAGACAGAATTATAATTTTATAACGGCTCTATAGACTTTTTCTCTTGGTATTATGTTTTGGCCTTATAAAGAAGCATAATAAATATATAACAACATTTTTAAAATTACATTTTAAAGCAAAAACTAGTATTTTTAGCTACAAATTTGAAAAGATTACAAAGTTGAAATTAAAGTTCTATATCTTACAAAAAATATTTCCGTCCTCCATAAATCCAGGTACACAACAATTTCCGAGAGTCGTGGAAACATGATTCTACAGGTACCACTGTTCAATGTCCAATTTAACAGGATACACACAATTAAAGGGAATCTTATATCTCCTTATTTACTAGAAGCGAGGGTTAGATATCAATGGACTAGTCTAGTTATAGGTAGTAGCAGGCTTATGAGAAAGATAAAAGTAGTTAATTTCTGACTGAGTATAATATCAAGCTGAGACGAATAAAGCTTAATACATTGACAACAATTTAATTTCTTATCAAATAATATTAACCTTCGTCTACCCAGGGGAGGGTTGTTGCAACCCCCTAAGGTTTTCCCCCCGCTGCATAAAAACGCAAAAGCAACCGACCCCAGGCATTAGGGTAATCACTTTTACATCCTTTGCGGTCATTTTGATGAGAAAATTAGTGGGACACTACCTAAGGTGGGTTAGGGTAAGCCGTCAAATGTGGGGTGTAAGGAAGGCCAATTTTGCCAAAATTCAGATTTGCGACCTTGGTGAAGTCCCGAAATATTTAAAGACGTCATTTTGAAAAATATATGCATGCTATGAAGCTGAAACTTGCAGGGCTTGTTAGAATTATTATTCCCTTTCTGTATTAGCAAAACACTCGATGAAATTCCGTTATTTAGAACTTTAAGGCTACGATCACATAGAACTATACTATTCGTGTATACGGTGCACGATTTCACCTGGGCACGCGTATAGATGCAATCGAACACGTGAATTTGATGCTACCCATAAGAGGGTACTATTCGAAAAAACTTGTATATAAAATATAGCCATCAAATAGCGTATAGCGAATACCGTATATCGTATACTTCTATGTGATCGCAGCCTTATAGCAACATTTTGATTTTGGTGGCCAATTTTGCCAAAATTCAGATTTTCGACCTTTAGTATCGTTGGATAAGGGAGGACTATACCTATGATAGCAAAACCAAGTTCATAGGGGGTTCCGTTCTAAAAATTTAGGGGGGGGGGGTGCAAGTTCCGTGCAACCCCCCTTGGGTAGACGTGTTACAAAAAATAGCCTGGGTGGGTAGACGAGGGTTAAAGGTAGGTATTTCGATCTGGTTAAACATTTATGATATACTTTTAACGTTATTGTAAAGTTTCATTCGGTTTACCTTGAGCCAAATTAATGCTTCCGGTAAAAATGTGCCTGTGATTGACCCTTAGAAACCTTTAGAATATTTATTTTTGTAAACAAAATATGCCTATAATTCAGCACTAATTTGGCCATTACTATTCAACGAAACATAATTTAGAGGCGAAAGTTTACAGGGGCTACTGGAACAAACTAAAATGGGTTAATCTATTTAAATATCCCAAAGATGACGAAACAACATTGGTGTTTAGTTACTTATTGTCTCAACTGTTGGAAGGGCGCTCGAAAAAGTTAGGGTACTGTTGAAGAGAGGTTTAGTAAGACGGAGAGGATTCAAACAAGTTGGGACATTTGTAAATCGACCAATGCCCACAAAAGTATTTCTGAACGCTAAGCATTAAGGTGTAGTATTGAACTACTTAAAAGAACTACTTGAACTACGTAAACTCGCACCGTTCTTGAACAAAATGAAGGGAACACTTTGGCAAAACGACAAATCGTGCATCTGACTCTCCCGAATTCAGATTATTCTCATAAATATACATAAAGCTCCCTTGGCTTCTAGTTATTTATAAAGAAGGTAATGTCTGGCTTTAGCAGTCGTCGGGGATGAGTATGTCGTGGTCAGGCCCGTAGCAGGATTTTTTCAAGGGGGGTGCGGATTTTCAAAAAGTGGACCTTTTGAAGGAAAAATTTTCATTTTGGTCGACCCAAAACTAATTTTAGTGGTTTTGA
>JXSR01S025789.1:36436-50443 GCA_000969725.1 Ophiothrix spiculata
TTACCCTTTTCCGGATCAATTTTGATCCAAATTCTCCTCAAATTTGATCCTTTTCGGATCAAAAAAGAGTGTGTTATACTTTATCGGATCAATTTAATCCTTTTTTTTAAGAGTGTGAGGTGAACGCGTAATTTCATACCTATACAATATCACGTTCAATGTCAGTTCGTTATCCGTATCGGTAGTGCGTCAGACTAAATATCAAAAGATCGCAGGTTTGAATCTCAGCGCTTCCAAAATTTTCAGCCTGTTACCCTAAATTATTAATATTTTCTTCATGCAGTCTATTAGATTGGATTTTCTTAAATAAATCGTTTTTATCAAATGCATTCTTAAAGTTTTAGACAATTAGTGAAAAGGAAAAAAAATAGTTTCATTATTTGCATTAATTTGTTATGCATGCTTAATACCACGCCCCGGTCCGGTCGTGAACCATATCCTACATCAGTCATAATTCAACGGCTGCGTGTCCATGGTAAGTGACGTCACAATCGTTTAGAACCCATTGACCTACGAAAGATTCTACTTATCGTTATACGATGTTCGCTATGTCATGTAGGATATAGATTCATCGCGTAGATATTGTACTCGAAATCTTCCGCTTTCGAACATCTAATCGAATTGCATTTTTACGTTTTATTAACTTTATTAAATCCAAGATATATTTTTCATGAATGTCAGGTTTGATGTGTTATCCAGCAGATTTTATCAGCATCAAATAAACATATAGTTTAGTAAAACGACCGGCACGTAGATGGACGTGACCTCACGATTTTAAAGTCTGTTTTAAAAAAAATGTAATAAATGAAGACTTTTCATTTATAACGGCCAAGCATAAACTTATCGTTTTTGGAAAAAAAATATCATCTTTCCCATTTTCTATTTGCTTTAACTGCCTCGCGATTTTATGCGTTCAAAGACCAACCTTGTCGGGAAGGTCACGTCAAAAAAAAAATCTCATGACCAATTGTTTTTTATATAACAATGTCCAGATCGGAAAATTATTTCGCTCATAAAATAAACCCATTTGCTTTTAACCTATACTGGCAACAAAAAAGAGACCAGGTGACTCCTTACTTGGACGTCACGGTGACTCTATGACTTTATGTCTAAAACTACACTATTTCTGAGGTCAAATGACTCAAATATGGACCCAACCAGCAGAATTAGACGCCTTTTTCACTTCGCCACCAAGCTTCAATACTTTATTAGTGACCCATCTTAACATGATAGAAATACTATACAACAAGCCTACTTTACATGTTAACACAAATTTGACCAGATATACATCAATGGCCGCCAGATTGGCAACACAATATGGAATTGTGGGTATTACTATGCATGAATCCATGAGAGTCGGACTTCTGACTCAGTTAGCAGAGTCAAAGTAACTCTTCATCATGTTCATTCAACTTATAGGTGACTCTTATTTGTCACTGCATGACAGTAGAGCAAGGGTACTGACTCTTGTTAGGAGTCACAGTGACCCCCTTTCGGAGTCGAATACTTATTTCATGCGACTCCTGAGGGAGATTCAAGAGGTTAGGGGTCAGATGACTCCATTTGGCTGTGAGTGTAAGCCCTGGCTCTTGAAGATATCGCATAATGTTCATTGTGATGTCAATTTAATCTTTAGGGACATTCTTGCCCGATGGGGTAAAGATTTGAGCAGATTGGGGTTAAAATACAAATTGTAGGGTAGAATTTTACAGCAATTCGTGCCCAAGTAAAGTGTACATCCATATTATTAACTCCTATCGATCTTTTTATTCTCTACAACCAGGTGACCGTAATGGTTGTTGTCATGATATCATGTTTCCTTGTTGCATGGACACCATATTCAGCGTTTGCCCTTTACGTTGCGGCTGGTAACGAAGACAAAGTTTCTCCGATCATGGGAACTGCTCCTGCATTGTTTGCAAAAGCCTGCACGGTGTATAACCCCATCATCTACTTCTTACTTAACAAACAGGTTAGTCTAACATTTAGGTAGTGGTATTGAGAAGTCCCATTCATGCTAATAACCCAAGTGAATACTTCTAACAGGGTACTCAACAACGGAATAACAGTCGTAATCCTCATTTGCATAGATGGGACTTCTCAATACCACAATTTCCAATATCTGGGGGATGTGTGCCTGATCAGGATGTTTTATTTTATTTAAAGGGTGTTCAAAAACCAATTGCACTTTTTAAACGTTGATAACTTTAAAACCAAGATTCGTATTGCATTTTCTAGCCATACGCGACGTGAATAGATAGAAGAGACTTTTAGAATTATTTTGGTACCAAACAATATGCAGTTTAGTAACCTCCTAACATAACTAAAACGGTCCAAAAGTTCAAAGCGATTAACAGTCTTCACCATTGATTGTTGTCACTCCTCTGTCGTTTCAACAGAACGACTCGACAACTCAAACGACACAACAGATATCAAAACAGCTTCATCAATATTTTCATGGAAGGTTCATATCGCTTAAGAGAGTAAACCCTGGCCCTCTTGAGTCTTTACTCTCATCATTTAAGTTCGCCCGATTACTTTCTTTTGGATAATCATTTATTAAGGACAAAATGCACTGCTCCTACTCTAGGACTATCCTGAGCTGAAACATAACATTGCCTATGAAATCAGGAAGGTCAAGACAAATACATGCACAAAGGTTATCCAGAATGTTATCGTGTAAATTCAGAAAATGTACAAATCTGCAAGGAGGCCATCTAGAACATAATTCTGAAATATTTGATCACAATAAAAGGAAGTAACAGGAAATGCCTCTGATCGTGTAGTTTTGATGTGTTTGTTTTGTCCTAATGCTGTTGAGCACCTTTCAAAGATGGCCGTTCTTGAAACACGTTGAAACTTTGGAAAATAAAAATAAAATCATTCTTAATTAGCATTATGCGATTATCAGAACAAAACATAAATCAAATACCTAAGTTCTTATTAACATTTCAAAATCTGTTCGCTCTCTATTCCATTAAAATAATCATGAATGATCATTCTGTCTTCAAACATGTGTCCCTACATGTGAGTCACACATAATTTTTCCTCTCAGTGTGGAAGTGCGTTTTTCACGTTTGAAGTACAATTAACGTTGAAATTGATTCTTACAATAGGTAATTGCATCATGTCTGGTAATAATAATACACGGTACTTATATGGCGCCATTCACCTATAAGTACCATGGCGCACAAAAACAAAATACAAGAGATTCTACTAGATACACTACGAGATAAATCAAAATGAACAGTCAATGAAAAGAGCACAAATGAGTCTTCACAAGCTTTTTGAAAAGTTCAACAGACAAAGCAGTTCTGATATTAATGGGCAACAGGTTCCAAGATTTGGCTGCAATTGACTGAAACCTTTGTCCCCGGTAGTGCTACGGGATTTAACAGTATTGAGACGCGTGTTATCTGTTGAAGATCTGAGGTATCGGTCAGGTTCGTAGAAAGTAAACAGTTCCGCTAAGTAATCTGGAGCTTGTCCATTGACAGTTTTATAAGTGTACAAGAGAGTTTTGAAAGTGATCCGCTCGATAACTGACAACCAATGAAGTGAATCAATCAGCGTTGCTGCATCCGCTTTCATACCGACTCCAAAAACTACTCTTGCCGCCCTGTTCTGAAGTCTCTGTAACCATGCTGTAACCGAGTCATATCTTTAGATGAAAGAACTGTGAAAGTGCCATTACAGCAATCAAGTCTCGATATAACAAGGGCCCGAACAACATGATGGCAGGTATTCTGATCGATAATGACGTGAAAATTAAGGAACGACGCAATGAATCTACATGGCAAGAGAGGGTTAAAGTTGGATTGGAAATGACCCCCAGATTGCGAATGGACTTGGATGGTTTTATTTTTGCAGAACCAATAGTTATTTCAATTTAAGGGAGATGTTTTAAATTGTATATACTAAGAACCAGCAACAAAAAATCAGTTTTAGAGTCGTTCAATTTCAGGTAGTTGTTAGTCATCCATTCTTTTATTTCCACGATATACGGTATGATGTTAGCTTGGCAAGCACATTGCTGAGGTACCAAAATAATTCTACAAGTCTCCTTAATCGATACACATGTCTAAAATTGCAATGCGAATCTTGGTTTTAAAGTAATTAATATTTAAAAATATGCAGGTAATTTTTGGACACTTTGTATTTATAACATTCGGCTGAAAGCCAGGTGCATTTAATTTAAGGAACGCCTCCAAAGTGTGGAAGACAGAATATTGGAAAGAATTTCGATTTTATTTCATACTGTCTAAAATTTGAGGAAACCAAATTGCTTGGTGAAAACCTGCGAGGACGACTATGGAACTACAAATTCACGTACAACCTGATAGTAAAACTGTCAATTGCCACATGTTTGTCGACATGTTGTCCTTATATTAATTAACATCATAAACTGTTTTTATTTATTATATCCACAGTTTAAAGAGGCCCTAATCAACTGGTTATTTTGTGGCCGAAATCCATTTGAAAGAGAAGAATCTGACCCAGATGACACTAGGAACCGTCCTGGGCAAGTAACCACAGTAAGTGACAAAGTATCAAAAGCGCAACGGAATAAAAACCGATTGGAAAGAACTCAAAGTTGCGTCACAGAAGTGTCAGACATTGGGTGCGCTGTTGCCACCCCTGCGCCTCACAAACGGCAAATACTAGTCGCGCCTGTAGAAAGTGACTTAACTGTAGAGGAACTACAGGAAATACCCAGCACGTCTGGAGAAGGACAGTCACAAACGAGGAAGTCACCACCAGTTGAAACTTCATTAGGTAAAGGTGATGGAGGCGGAGGGAATTTACTTAAGCCACCTGCGGCTAAAGCTTTGATGAACAGAGCCACCGTAACCCCGATTGGAGGAGAACAGGCGGATGAAACAGGCCCCACCAAAGTGGATTAATCAGGCCCCACCAAAGTGGATTGATATTTGAAACAACCTTGATGCAACTGTAGTATCCGTGTAGAGTAATGATTGTAATACCGTATATAGTGATGACAGAGGGACATGCGTGACCTCAGGCAGTAATAAGTCCGACTCTTTTGAAATCACCGGGCATTCAGCGTCTTGGGTTCGAATCCGATTGGCGGCGTGTGTAGTGTCCTTGAGCAAGATACTAACCCTTATGTGCCCTCTCCATGAAAGTGCTAATTGGATACCGGGAGTTTTCAGTACTCGTCATGAATATCAAAACGGGACACTTAGCTGTTGTGCTTTTGTGGATTCACGAACATAATAATTATTAAAAGCAACAAGTGATAAATATATACTGGAAAAACAAACAAGCCCGTAGCCAGGGGTGGTGCGGTGGGGGCGTCGCACCCCCCCAAATTTGACAATGTACAAAAAAGGTCCACAAAATGTCCCTAAATGTCCCCCAAAAGAACACCAAAAGCGCCAAAATACGTAAATGTAGGTCGTTTTTTAATAAAATACTGCACAAAATGGTTGCAAAAGTGCTAAAAACATTTATTTTTTTTGCTTGTCACTTTGTCAAAACTACAAAAATTAGTTTGGGGTCGACCAAAACAAAAAAATTTCCTCTAAAAGGTCCACTTTTTGAAAATCCGCACCCCCCTTGAAAAAATCCTGGCTACGGGCCTGAAAACAATACATCTCTTGTCATGGTCTACATACGATCATTGTCCGCATGAACGTTTGCCTTTTGTTCAAAAACTGTTAATCTTCTGGATCAGTAGCAAAAAATAAGAGGTAAATAGCTAGCTAGGTACCTAGTGAATTTCATTTGGGCATGCTGTACATAGCCATTGTTAACGGTTAATTTAATCAATAGCAACCTACTTATACTACCTTATAGCGTTTGTCACAACCCGTCGTACGTACACGTACCTGCTGTCTGTGTGCAAAAACGTAGGTAAAATCGTGCGTCCCGTACGTTGTATGTACCGTCATCGTACGAATACGAATAGAGCATGCGGACACGACATTAACTACAGTTTTTGAGTATGTGGAACATTCTCTATTTATGCTGGCTACGTTCGGGTCTACCGCAAGATGCGCACGTACTCGGTACCGACAACGTGTGCACAACGTTCACCCAACGTGCGTTTTTTGCCATTTTCTCACGGCCATTTGCCTTGCGAACGACCCAGAACCTAGCATGTACGGACACCGTGCGTGTATCACACGTATAAGTACGTTTTCTTTATTATAATGTGGTAGTCGCAAGTTCGTACGTTGCATACATGATGTAAGTATACTTACAATGTGAGCAACATATGATGCACGCAACCACTTACGGTCAGGCGTGACGTGCGCACAACGTACTTACACCGTTCGATTAACGTGCATCCTCTCTGAGTTTGCCACATTTTAGAAAAAATGTAGAGAATGTGGCCTTTCAAAAAACGTACGAACAAGCAAGCAACGCAAAGCTCGCGCTCGCTTGCGATGTTCATCTAAATGGACTAGACGGGTTGTGACCACCGCTTTAGTGTATTATAAACTTTTTACAACAATCCTTTTACTACGTGGTAGAGGAAGCGATAAAAGAGAGATTGCGAAAATGTTGCCGTTATACGGTAACCTTAACTGTAAAATGCATAACGTTTAACGCTACGGTATTCGCTAAAGCTACTAACCCCACTTAACCAAGTGTGTGTGGAAGTTCATGTGGCAATGAAATTATGAAACCATGAAGGTAATTTGTAACAGCGTTAAAGAGTTTTACCGTTTATGGTAACCTTAACCTTATTTTCGCAATCTCTCTATTGATACTGATCTGGCCTAAAGGGATCGGCCATGAACATGGATTGTTACTTTTTCTGTTACTTTTTTCTTGAATATCTCTTGTACCTGTAATCATATTTCATACAGTAGTTTTAATCTTGACCGAAAGATGACAAACATGCAGTTTTAGGAGACCAACAATTTGTTAATAAGATATCAAATAAAAACCTCCATCCCGCGCGGATTTTTGAACACGTAGACACAACGTAGCAGTTTATTGCACGCAGAACTTTCAGTACTGACAGCGTGCGTACAACGTACGGAATTCCTTGCGGATTTTTGCAAATTATTGTCCCCACGGCCACTTGCTCTGCGGGTGACGCACGTAGCACGTACGGACACCGTAAGTACACCACACGAGTCACAAGTGTTATAAAATTGCAATATCTTTAGCCCCATCTATTGCCCAGTTCAGAATAAGTTATGACCTCTTAATTACTAAGGTCAGTGATACCCAAGGTTGCCCCTGCAAACAATGTGTGTACAATCCAATTATCGATCGTACGTACTAGATCAATAGCAGACTCTGAGATGTACTGGAGATAGTTTAACAAAAGAGGGCAGTACATATAAAAACAATACAATTACATTAGCGCCTAACGTGGTAGTCGCATGGAGTTGGTACAGTGTAAGAACGGCATACATGGTATAAGTACTTCAGTGTACACTACATACGATGAATGCAATCACACTAAAGGGGGTGGCTCACATTGAGATTTTGCAAGTGAGGAATTTAGTTTTGGAGCGTACACAACCTTTAGAAGTGGGACATTTTTCACTTGTCCAAACATTAAAAATAGATTAAGTGAGGTCACCGTCAATTTCTGTATTCATAAACAATTTACTCATTACATGTGATGGTGTAGGCCTTACTAAATTTGTTCATTTTAGACAAACTACTCAACGGATTTTGGTGAACTAAATTTTGGAGTGGTCTATTATATATGTGCTTAGGCGGAAATGAGAAAAGTTGACATTGAATTCAGTAGAAAATGGACAAAATATGTGCCAAAGTTTTACATGAGAATGCTTGGACCTAGCGATCTGGTTCTTTTTTCCGCCTTGCAGATTGACGGCACGTTTTGATATATCCAACTTTAGAAATTCAAAGATTTGCCATTGCTCCAATTAGAGCACATTAACAATCACCCCATGTTAAAATCATGGGAAGGTGGAACTTCAACTGATTAATATTTGACATCATAACAACGCTGGGTTTCGTGTTCTTTCTACTATCTCAAGCAATATCATTGAATAAGGACAAATGAAGCCAATATGAACGTGGAGCACTACAAATTATTACGAATAATATCCCGCTTATTGGGGTTTGTAAGGCTTGTGCGTAAAGCACCCTTTTTTCGTAAACTGAGGAAGAGTGAATTACAAAAAATGGTGGTCTAAGTACGATGGCGTCACGTGCAAACCTTCTATTGGCTGTGGGAAAATTGCAAAAGTAACGCAAGGAATATGTACGTTGTGCGCACGTACCAAGCACGTGCGGACCGTTCTGATGTTTAATCGGCACCTCGAACGTAGTGAGAACGCATAAAAAGTTATGCATACACTGAAACTGCTTCATCGTGCTGCATAACTCGTACGGAGTCGTACTTACAACATACCGATCATTTTTTATTCGTACATTTTTTGAGAGGCCACAGCCGCTATATATGTTTTGCTGAAAGGTGGGAAATACGTGGCAAGCGCAGGGAGGACGCACGGTATAAGTACAATGTGAATTGGGAGAAAATAACACGATATTAATAAAATGTTATATTTTTGCTACACATCTTGGATGAAAAGAAAAACACTTATATAATGATTTTATTCAGTCTTTCTTAGCCCATCGACTAATCATCAATATTTACCACTGAAGTGCAAGTCAGCAATATTTTTAGGCCTCACCTATCAACTTTGTATTTATTTATTTATTTATTATTTGTTTACTTATTCATTTATTTATTATTTCATCGTCTAATCCATAGTAATTAAAAGTTATATTTAACTTCTTTCTATGATGTTAGATTGTGATCGACGGTGATATTTATTAGAATATGATTCGAAACCTCTTTTTATATATAAATGTTTTCGTAAAGTAAGCAAAATGCTGTGTCTATTGGAAACTTTGTGAAGCTACACTTTTAAGCCAGCGATATTCTATCACAATAACCATTTTGTACCTCTTTTATGTATCTGCATTTGGTAATTTTAATCTTAATATCAAAAAAGACGAAAAAAGACAGAATCAACACTACAGTATATAAAAAAGAAAACATACATGTTTTGCATAAAAATGTCTAGAAAACAATAGAAGTATTAACTTCATGTAATTTAACGAAAAACTCTAATTATATAATTTTAACAACCAATTTGTAAAAAAGAGATTACATTCTTACGCAGTTATCCGCCATTTGGGGCGTTATACGCCACTTAAAGGTGTGATTTACGTCATCTTACATTTACATTCAGGGATGCAAATTGAAGTCAACAATTACGTCATTCAGGGTTCAATTTTGAGGTACTCATGCTCGTTACCAGTTTATTATGTGAGCGTTAAGGTCCTTGTGTCTTTTATGAAATAGCTATCGTTATTGTAAGTGAAAAGCATCGTAAGAACACAGAAAGCCCGAAACCAATTAATTAGACGTAGCCTAAACTTTGATTATAGTGATTTTACTCACTAACAAAATGAGGTAAAGAGAATACTTCGAAAAAGGGTTTTGTTGTCGAAACATCATAGTTTCACAATGTTCGGACAGTTTGATTTTGTAATAGTTCTGACATATTGTAGGTTTAATACTTCTTATTGAATTTACAAATAATATTGTATAAATATGTGGTGTTATTTTGAATGATAATGTAATAAAGTCGCGCTATTTTTCCTGCCAAAAATGACCGAGCATTAAGACTCCGAGATCTACTACCCGTTTGAGCTCTGTATTGCCTTTTTTTTAATAGATACATTCAAATATTGTAATATGGGCATTTGTATATTTACGTGTACATTGTACCATCAAGGCAAAAATTGCCATTTTTATGTAAACAAAAGAAATATACTGACGACATTGTAATGTATATGTTTTATATTTTACTTCTTTAATCTCAAGTCCGCCCAAATAACTAAGTGGATGCTTCGTAATGCATGGCTTACCTGCTCCATAAGCCATGGTTGGTGGAAACTATTTCTCTTTTCATGATTAAAATGGCAATTCAGTCAATGGACGTGATGCAGTGGCGTAACCAGAAATTTTCAGTTGAGGGGGCAAGCAGGGGCAAGACAAATTTGCAGGGGGCAAAAGAGTTTTTGTTCAGACACAAAAAGGTACACCCCAAAATTTTTCATGTAGCAAATCATCAAAATTTTACTAAAATTCATAAAAATTTGTACTATTTTGGTGAAAACTAGAGTTTTTTCTTAAATTAGTGCCAAAATTTGAGCCATTTTGGCTAAAATTTGGGAAAATTTTGAAAAACTAACCAAAAAAGGGTTAAATTTTGCACAGCTACATTTTCTATGTGCTATACATTGAAAATCTATACTCTTCTTGATTTCATATGGGGGAAGGGGGGTGGGCGAGCGGGGGGGGGGGGGGCCTCCCGCCTCCTGCTCCCCCTCTGGTTACGCCACTGACGTGATGTAGCCTTAACTTGTGTCAATAGTAAGACAACAAAGGGTTTTATTGCATTTTACGTTTGTAAAATACAATTTAAATGCTTCGATGTGCAATCATTGATTAAAACTATGTTGTTGAGGTAAAAATAGTAAAAAGTATTGAGCGAATTTAGTTATGTAAGTACAGTGACAGAATGTAATTAAGCTTAACATGTATGAAAGTCTGGTATAAAATGGTCAAAGTGGTATAAATGTGGTGTAATTATTAAATTTGAAAAGGTTTCTTTAAAAACAGTTTAGAGTATTGGACCATATTGAATAATCGATTTTAAACGTATATCGCCTTATTTAGGCCGAAAACATAGTCGGCCTCCAAACAAAATTTTCGCTACCAAACATTTGGTCGTGACGTCACCAAATATTTGCCATCGAATTTTAAGTATGAACCGGTAACAAACATTTGGTGCAATGTATATGGCAATTCAATACAATGTGCAATCTAGCGCGAAATTTTATTTGGTCTCAACTCGGTGTTGAAGTTATCTTATTTGGAGTCACTCGTCATTTTGACGTAACGACCAAATGTTTGGTAGCGAAAATTTTGTTTGGAGGCCGACTATGTTTTCGGCCTACCTGTTGAATTATTTTCATGTCAACGTGCCAACAAAAATATGTACTTTTGTACTTTATAATGTTTCGGTCATAGATGTGATAGAGTATGATGATTTGACGTGCTATTAGAAGTAAGAGATTTCTTTTATTGAAAGTGCTGGTGCTTTTTCTGATGACAGATAGTTGAAATTGACGTGAAGATATGGAGTTTAATTTATAAATATAAATATTGGAACTTGCATATTATGCGTTTTCATACATATAACTTTTCTAACAAAAAGTTTATATTAAATGTACCTTAAATAGAAAGTATGAACTTACAATTTACATTAAAATAAATATTGTTAGATATAATATTCTTACGTGCTTTCGAAAGAAGTGACTGGTATTTGTTACCACACTTATTTTTAATACACTGTATCACCTTGATTATCCTATGTTAAAAGATTGCTTGTATATTTTGAATATTTTGTATAGAAATATTATCTTGAATATATCTTGAAACTATAATTGCTTATATACTGTGTTTAATTAAGAGCTAGTGTAGGTCTAAACTCCAAGTTAAACACAGATTAAACTAAATTGCACATGTCTTGAATTGAATCAAGGTAAAGTCGATGAACCAGCATCAAATGTTTGTTAGACGACGAAAAAAGAAAACCCTTGGGTGGGCGGATCTTTCAAGTAGGGTCGGTCTAAAATAATCCTAAAATCCGGATAAAATTGGAAGAAAAAAACCAAAATGGTTAAATTTTGGCCGAAAAACGGCTGATTTTACATGATCCTCAAAAACGCAAATTTAGGGTCATCCGGGCTCATAAAACGTGATTTTTTTCGTCGTCTGACCGGTCTATACTTTTTATGCGATCAGATTTACTTGGGGACGTCACCACAAATTATTGGATAGCTAACATTTGTATAGTTTGGCCCTTAAAGATGCGTTTACACTGTGACGATAAGCAACGTAGACCTCCGAATTGCAGTTTTGAATTTTACGCCCGTCCAGTTAACGTGGACTCAATCTGCTAGCCACTGTAGATATCAGTAGCTTTCAGTTACAAGTTTTTAAAATCTGTGATGACAGTGTTGTTTAGATTTTGTTGCCCACTGCAACCCCCAGTTTCTGATGTTTCCATGTAGTTTGGAGCTGTCTGAAGTCGTTTAGAAGTCGTCACAATACCGTTGGTAGTCGTTGTAAAGTAGACCTTACCACCCGCACAAATACAGGCTTTGATGCCGGTTACGTGACCCGTAGTCAGCCTCCATTCCTTAATGTAAGCTATTGTCGTTGCAAGCCGTCTAACCACGTTGTTTACAGTTGGACGTCGTCTAAAAGTCGTCATCCAACGGCAAGCCAAAGTCTAAGTTTGTTAGTAAGTATCCGTTCCTTTCCGCAGCCCTTTGTTTCTTGTCGTCATAGTGCCGCTGAAGGTAGTTACCATCCGCCAGCAAATTTAATTTTCATCTTTAGTCGTCGCTTGCCGTCCACAATTTTATAATTTTTGAAAACGTTACCCTTCGTCGAGGACAAGTCGTCACAGTGTAAACGCACCTCAAAGCATTATTGTAATACTTATGGTGTTCTGGGTGATGTCAGTTTTGTTATTCGAGGGGGAAACTATCATATGTAGTTTGTATTTAAATATAAGACCAATATCTCCGTCATCCTAAAAAAGTGATTCTATATCAGGAATTTTATACTTCTTAGAATTTCATGTAAATACATGTGTACGTTAATTACTTGTAAGAAGAGAAGCAGATATGCCTGTTTTAAAACACTCTCATGAAACAAACCAACGTATGTGAAAATATTAATTTTGCTAAACATAATTAGCAAAGAGGTCCGTTGATATAAGATTTTTAGGAGACGATGTGCTTGGTTTATGAAGGTTTTATTCAATTTGTAGCACTTGAAAAATACTGATACTAAATTGAAAATGTAACTATTAAAAACCGCTTTTACGGTAAATCAGCATAATTTGTTTGATTGCGTGACAAACATCTTGTATTTTAGGCCAATACTACTTATATTCGTCAACAAATCCGACAAACAATATACCGTATAAGAGTCTGTTCGCTTTTGCAATTGTGTCAGCTAGCTTGGTTATGTTGTATTTAAATACGGACATGTTGAAAACGTTATATTGGTTATATAGACCGATATGACTTCAATAATCCATTAGACTCAGTAAAATATTGAAACACTGTTTAAATGTGGGATTTTATATTGTTTTATAGAAAGCTGGTATACAAATTGTGTTCATATTCTGATTTGTACCAATTACTTGGATATTGATATTAGTTATGCTATATTAAAATATGGATACGGTATGGTGAAAACTTTGTTTTGGTTGTGTTTATACTCTTTGTGTGCTTATTTACTCGAGATTGAAGAGTGTTTTGCCAAAACTCTCCCAGTCCTTTGAAAGTTACTTAATATCAAACTTGATTTTAACAACTGATCAATAAAAATAGGAATTGTTTCTTTCAAAGTTTCAAAAAAACAAAAAAGAAAACAAAAAGGAAACAAAAAAAGAAAGAAAAAAGTCAGTAAATAATAGGTATAAAAATGATTTTAACGAGTGTCTCAAAAAGTATAAATAAAGTAACTTGTAGAAATTGACTGAAAGAGTTTTGAAAAGGGGAAAACCTTTAATTGATTTTCTGAATCTCCGATTTGCAACAAAATTTGACAAGATTAAGAACATCAAAAGCATGAACAAGAATAATAATATTATTTACTTATTTCAACAATAGCAAAAACAAATCAAACATAATGTTGAAGTATAAGCACTAAGGATGCTGTAATCCTAATTACGCAAGCAAGCAAATGAAATTGTTTCATGTTTCAACAAAGGAGGAAAATAGTAACCCTAAATTAAACCAATCTCAAGCCAATCTGTGAAATAATTTTAAAGAAGCTGATTTCAATTGATTTGAGTTGGTAAGGGTGTCAACATTTACAAAAAAAAAGTGAGCTAGGGTGTGGGATGGGGAAAGTGCGTTTCGGAGGGGTCAAAGGTCATTGACCTC
>JXSR01S025791.1:0-10373 GCA_000969725.1 Ophiothrix spiculata
CAAAAAAAGGTTTATATTGTGTATTTTTTAAATAGTTTCACAAAATATAACATGTCGGGAGTACAGTAAGACCAAAATAACATTGATTAATCAATTTTGAATTTTTGCCTCTTGGGTGGACAGAATGTCCCAAAACAGAGCCATTTTTTTTAAAATTGCCCATATCTTATATTCTTTGACAGTGTATGGGTGCAATTATTAAACAGAAATCAACAAGACACAGCAATAGTTCTGATTCCTCTTGCTAACTTTGTTCCAACGACATCAGAAGTTACCGCAATGGAAGTCACTATCCCACCAGTGAGAGTCCTGTATGAAGAACACTCTGATATATGGATTAATGTGAGTTGATATACGAACAATTTGTGTACAACTAGTGCATTGAGATAGTGTATGTATTCCAAACTGATGGAGTTTCTGAGGAGTGTCATCCAAAGACATGCGCTCGCCCAAGAGGTATTTGGTTGGATATTTCCTCTGACTTTTTCTGCCAAATGGAGGGAAAATATTGCTTGCAATGCTTGAATATTGGTTAAATCAATGTACAATTTAATCAATATCCAAGCATTGTAGGTGTCATTCACTCTTAATTTGAGTGTGAATAAGTCAGAGCGAATATCGCGAATGAATATCTCTTGGGCAAGCAAATGACTTTGGACGTAAAGCCTAAAGAGGACTTTTAGAGTAACAGTGAAATTTGAGGTGTTTCAGTAGGTGCAATGGGTGAGATTTTCGATCACAGAAAAAGTAGAAAGGGTTCAATTTTGAAAATCTGGACCTGCGATCACAAGCTCCTGTGGTCTAATGGTTTAAGGTGCAACTCTGAAAGGCCAATGATCCTATAGTTGAATCCCACCAAGGCTATCATGCTCTTCTTTCCTATTTTTCAAAAAGCGAGCGTTATAGTGTTTCAGTAATTACATAAACCAATTGCTATGGGAAAACTAAAATTTATTCATAACATTTTGCCAATTTTTCTTTTCAGATCCATGACACCATGCACATCTTTCAACAGACATCAGCGGATGAATTAAGCTTTATCTGGTCAAGTGAGGCCACAGGCACACGGCACCTGTACTTCATTACATCAGCCTTGACACCACCTGGCTCAGTGCCTGGCAACTTGAAACCAGCCATCTTGAAATACCAAATGTTAACGTCAGGAGAAGGAGAGGTCACAGGTCAACAGGTGTGGGTCGATGAGGTCAGAGAGATGGTCTACTATTTGGGGCTACATGATACTCCACTTGAAGAACACTTGTAAGAAAGGTTTTAAGGGATAACAATTTGTTGGATTAAGGGTAACCTATCCTTAAAGTATATCAACACCATTTATGTGATTTATTCACCTCATATGCTTCATCATTATGCTTCATCATCATCATCATCATTGGTTGTCCGTGGATTGGTACATGAAGCGTGTTTTTCCCCAAAATTTTTGAGTTGCATTTGAATTCCACTATTAAGCAGTTTAATAAAGCCCTTATATGAGCATGTATTTATTAAAGTGGACAAATATTTATGCTTTAGGATTATGTACAGTTGGAAGCAGGTATATCAGGGATTTTGATTCATCATCTACATGATTAGCTTAGTAGTCATGAGCCAGCCAGGAGATTTATTGACATGTTTCCTGTAATAAGGTTTTACTTTTATTTATCATATTCACTTTATTAAGTCCTCAGCCACTAGTTAGGTTGGCTAAACTTCTATTGAAAGCATTAAATTTCCTACAAGTCATGAAATTTTGAATGCAACAAATGGATGAATACAACAAGCATATGACCTCGCGTAGTATGAAAGACTTTCTTTTCACACGGCCACTGCGTCAAACAACCAATCAAGACATGCACAGTGCATTTTTGTTATCGCACACGCCAGGGCAGGGTATAGAAAAAAGTAAACCTCTCTGGGAACTTTAATTGTGCAGATGAGAATTTTCTGTGAGATTTATGAATAAATTTGACATTTACCCCAAAATTTGGCTCATTTAGTTGTATTTCATCATTCAATATTCTCAGAAAAATCATCTGTCGTCAGAAATGATCATGATTTTTATTTTTATTATAATTTGATTTTACATATTATTAATTTTGAACTAAAATCATTTCTTTCTGGGAACGGCGCAGCCGGGTTACTGCGGATTTCGAAGCCCTGGCACACGCTCTCATCATACACACCCTGCAGATTTGAATTGTAGGAAATTTAATGATTTCAATAATGAGTTTGTGAGTTTGATGTCAAGAGTCGGATGTGAGTAAAGTTTCTTATAATCGTTTACTTTTTTCCACCTACCTAGGTATGCCGTATCCTACAGGAGTCCTGGGCTACCGGTGAGATTAACACAACTGGGTTTCAATGTACATACAGCGGCATTAAGTCCAGTAAGTAATATCACCTGTACAGTACATATGTTTAAAGGAGTTTGACATGTTTTTAATGCATATTGTCCTCATCTAGTGTTCTGTTTGTAGTTTTTTTCTGCAAAAACTATATCAAAATTGCCCAATATTAGTAACAAGTTTAAATATATACCTATAGCATAGAGATGAAATTTATTATGGTGTATTCATAGTCTGCCGATATCATTGATAAATACCCATTGACATCGTTCAATATTTATTGTGTCCATGCCCAATGAATAATTTGCATCAATGGCCATTATGTGATGTAGTTGAATTTAGTCCTACTTCCCACAGCTATAATGCAGCATAGACCAATATTCTGGGTCTGATTGCGAATTTCAGTTTCTGTGTTTTTCCAACTAACAAGGTTATTATCAGACACAAACATCATATGTATCAAGTGAGCCATATTGAAAATTATCCTCACACAAAGTGAAACTAGATGAGATTAATGAATGCGCATAAGTAACCTACTGTCCAATTAGATTGACAATTTCAAATTATGTTTACTTAACACAGAATGTATGAATAGACAAGAGTACTTTGAAACCTGTGGAATAGGTTCTATATAAATATGTTATATTATATTCTCATTGTATTGAATTGGTATGACCTCTATAATAACAAACTCTCTGTTTTCATTACTTTTTACAGGATCATCGGTATTTTGCATGTACACAAAGCAATCTCACAACGCAACCTTTCACATCATTATTTAAATTAAACCATTCTAGTTCACAACCTATAACAGTAACGTCGGCAGAACATTGCAAGCTTCTTCCTGTTCCTAGTAAGTTGTATTCATATGTATTAGCCGGGGGGGGGGGGGGGGGGGGGACTGTCATTACAAGATGGACACCATGGTCATACACAAAAACTAACAAAAAGTGTGTATTTTATGAATGGGTAATGTACTTGAGACCATTGCAAAGGGTATCAAAATTAATTGCAAAAATCTTGAAATTAGAGAATAGTTTACAATAGCTTGGTTTGTGTGAAAATAAAATCTTTCCAAAAGACTCTGTTTTTAATCAAAAAGAACAATTAGCTGATAACTTTATTAGTTCTATTTAACCCTGTTATTGATGTTATGAACAAATGTATTGCACCCTGCAATTCTTGGTCACGTGATCGATTTTGTCTGAGGAATTTTGGCAAAGACTTTAATGTCGTTTGTAATGAATAGCAATGACTATCTATCTGACATTGTTCATAATGCTATTAAGAAACCAAAAAACAAGTCAACGAGGAGACAAATAGAAAATAACCTGTGGATGATGGTCACTAGGGTAATAGAATATGCTGATTCCTTGTTCAAGCAGCCTGTCAAAACTTAAAGTTATACCAGGTGTTTTGAAGGGCTCAGTCATACATCAACATATTGAGCTATAGTGTACACCTAACATACAATGTTTTGGCCATAGGTATACATGTATTTCTATGGTCCAAACAGTGCACAGTAGTCGTAATTGGACTCTATATGTTGATGTGAGACTGAGCCCTAATCCAAGAAAAGCATGTGCTTCATAAAAAATTACCTTGTTTAGGCTTTCGCAAAGGAAACCCAACTTGGTACTTGGTACCAAGCCCATCATCCTTGGGAACTTTTTACTTTGCTGTTTTCTCTTATCTTTTAGTGATCATACCATATATTCTCATTTGTTTCTTTCTTACAGCCTTACCAAATCCCTGTATACCTCCCGAATTATTCACTTACAAACACTCGCAAACCGGTCAAGACATGTATGGTCTACTCTACAAACCACACAATCTGGAGCCAGGAAAACAGTATCCCACAGTCCTCTTTGTTTATGGTGGTCCTCAGGTGCAATTAGTCACAAGATCTTATAAAGGAATGAGGTTATTGAGGCTACACACGCTAGCATCTCTGGGATATGCTGTGGTGGTTATTGATAGCAGAGGGTCATCTTGTAGGGGATTGAAATTTGAAGGCATACTCAAACATAGACTAGTAAGTAATAATTTAAGGAAGCAGTGTTGTTACATGTATTGATTGAGCTTGCAAAATTTAAAAAAAAACTTGGTTTCTAAGCAAGAAATTGTTTGGAATCAAAGAAAAACAAACTAGCTAAAATGGCTAAAATTTGTATTAATATTTTCCAAACAATGGTTTTAAGAGTACTTCTGTTTCCTATATCTCTTTTAGGAATGAATTCAACCAATACAAAAATAATTTGTTTGGCCAGTATAACCTACGAGGGTCATTCAAAAAGTTCTACCTGTTGTATCATAACTTTTGTTCTATTTAGTATAGCTACTTGAAAATTGACACAAATATAGTTCAGAATGTCGTCTACATGTTGTTAAAAAATCATATCAATACCGTTTCTAGATTTTTGCAGGTGATCTGAAAACCACAGTAAGATTTGGTACACGGGAAACGGTGAAATATCATATGACACTGCACCTGAAATCATATGTGCAGCTAATGTATGAATAACCTTCTGTATACCCAAAAATATTGGTAGTTACTGAACAAAATTGGAATGAAAGTGAACCTAATAATCCAATAAGTCATATGCCACTGATAAAGTAAACTTGTTACTGATAGAAATTACCCAGAATCCCAATATTTGAAAGGCCTCTGATATCCTCTTAGGTAACAAATATCAGCATATCATGCTTTTCTATGGCCTGACTTTTCTAAGTGCATTTTTATGTCAAAAACAACATTTAAAGGTGATATACCACAGTTTTCAGTCAAAAAATTAAATTTAGTTTCTTTTGTAATCTACTTTGAAAATTTCTTCAAGAATAAAGCTTCATAAAGCAACTATTTTACATCTTGTTTTATTAAAGTCAGTTTCTTACTAAACTGTATCTTTAGTGATTTTGATAATATTGCTGCATTGTTCCTATTATTGTTGTGCTTGTGGGTGACCATTATTTTCAGTTCGGGTCAGTTTTTTAATCATTCCGTACAATTGTATGTCCATTCTTATGTTTTATATAATTTGTATTGTATATCAATACTACAAGGCTGTATTATGACCTTTTTAATTCACTGTACCTGAGCCAGTTTTAAAAATGTAACACATATTTTGACCGTTTCCGGTGTACCAAATCTTACCGTGGTTTTCAGGACACCTGCAAAAATTTAGAAAAGGCATTAATACGATTTTTTGACTATATGTAGACGACATTCTGAGCTATATTTGTGCAAATTTTCAAGTAGCTATCTTTAACAGAACGAAAGTTAAAAAGAACTATTTCTTGGATCAACAACATAAATAGTAAATGTTAAAACTAACCCAACAATATTTCTTTCACCAAACTTAAAAATATTTTGCTTTCTCTTATTCAGGGATCGGTAGAGATAGAAGACCAAATAGAAGGACTGCATTGGATAGCAGCCAAGACGGGGTTCATTGATTTGTCCAGAGTTGCCATACATGGCTGGTCATATGGTGGTTATATGTCACTCCTGGGTTTGGCAAAGAGGCCAGATGCTTTCAAGGTAAGAGATTGGAATACAATCGTGTATTAGATAACAGCCAAGACAGGGTTTGTTGATATGTCCAGAGTTGCCATACATGGCTGGTCATATTGTGGTTATATGTCTCTCCTGGGTTTGGCAAAGAGGCCAGATGCTTTCAAGGTAAGAGCTTGGAAGACAGCCTTGTACCAAAGTATGGCCATAAATCTGTGTACAAGAAATGGGAACAAATGATAAAACAAATCATCAAATTCATTGGTTTAAATAAAGGTTGGTATTCCGATCTGGTGACAAATTTAACATATACTTTTTTCATATTTGAATGAAGTGTCATCACCTACATAAAGCATTTGTTAAGTTTCATTAGTTTACCTTGAGCCAAATTAATGCTATAGGCAAAAATGTGTCTAATAGTGATCCATAGAAACCTATAGGATATTTATATTTGTTAACAAAATATTCCACTAATTCAGCACTTTTTTGCCCACATCTGTTCAACAAATCATTGTATGGATGTGAAAACTTACAGGGGTTATGAGAAAAATATGCCCTTTCATCTGGTATCAAAATCTCCAATTTGATTTTGTGAGTGAAAAGGATCGGAATACACACCTTTAAAAGCAAATAGTTTATCTACAAATGACATAGTGGCTATAACTATATTACAAACTTCATATTGCCTCAGCTCAATTTGCCAGAGGGATATTCATTAACAAGCTCTTATGCTGTCCATATGAGATACCTTATGATATTCCTGTGTTATATTTATTTAGGCAATATTAATTGCAAGAGGTTTTGTTCCAAGAAGTGGTTGTACATGTATGGCACTCTCACAACAACTTGAAGCTGGTTTGTCCAAACATGTCCAAGGTTTTTTTATTCATGATTTTCAAATCAGACTTTAATGCAATTCTAAATAAATACGGTAGAATCATGTCTACAAGAAGCAAAGCTCAGAGCAAATATGTTACCCATATTGAAAGGTACCATAAGGGTCACAACATTAAAACTGATATTTTGGTCTCATCTAAAAGCTGAGATTTTAAGCTTTAAAACAGAAAGAGAATTTTTATCTTGGTTTTTAACATTTTCCTTATGTTTTGGATATTAGAACATGATTAATATGATAGAAGACACTCTAAAGGTAACATTTGTGATGGTCAGCTTTAATGGCCTGTATCATGTAATGTACTATGCCGACCTTAAGGTACCTTGATATGACAGGTGTACATATTCAAGCTTACAATGTTATCGCAATAATTCCAAAATGTTGTACTCATGCCTTGCCAAGAACATTGCAAACACTTTAAAGAAGCTTTTTCATAAATACTGTACGAAAATCCATTTGTATGCCATTCTTTTCAAATTTTATAAAAGGCCTCCAAGAACAAGTTTAGGCAAATTTTTGATCAATTAATCTGGTACAGGGTTCGGAAATTGTTTGTTGAAATTGAACGAACAACTTACAAAGTTTTATTATGTTTGTAAGGCATTTGTATGGAGGCATAAGGCCGTTGGGTACATTGTAAGACATGCTTAATTGTTTGTTTGTTTTCTCAGAGAAAACAGGGACACTGGTGTTGCATAATATTAATTCATCTTATTTCAAAATTCTTACAATTCCGACAGGTTGCAATAGCTGGAGCACCAGTGACATGTTGGAAGGTTTATGATACAGGTTACACTGAACGGTACATGGATACACCACTCAATAACCCAGCAGGGTACGCAGAAGCTTCTATACTCAATATGGCCAAAGACTTCCCTAATGAGTAAGTCACTAATCGTAGGTATTGGTTAGGGTAGGATGGGGGTTACACTGAACGGTATTTAGGCATACTACTCAATAAGGCCTAAAAAGTATTGTTTTATTGGCCTAACCTGACCAACCCTTATTTTCTGGACAATGGAGAATGGACCCATGATATTAAAACCATCACCTGCAGACTGTGTAGCAATTTTATGCCCTTATTTGATCTTGTTATTAACCCTTTGAACCCTGGCCATTCTGCGTGAATCTGTACCACTGACCCGAGCCAAACCGAAAGTTAAACCCCTAAACTTTCTTTAACTTTGATTTTTCTTGGTTTACTATTTCATTTACAGTAGTCTGAACTGTTCCAATAACCAGCATACACAAAAGAATACTATTTATGTCAGCCAACATATTTGACATTTACGTTGTAGTCTATGGGCGAATCCATATTTGTTTAAAATTTGGTAAAATTTACGAAAATGTGAGGAATTTTTAAGATCTGTCAAGTAAATAAGAGCAGAATGACCAATCAACCATGTGGTCAAAGTTTTATTGATGTCTTCCGATATAAATAAGACCATTAAAAATTGTAACTACCCATGCCTATTGACAGACACATCAAGTTTCTGACACATGGCCTAAAAGCCGGTAAATGGGCTCAATGGGTATACGGTACATGTACATGTGAGCTGGTATACCGGCTCGTCTGATTCAAAGGGTTAACCCTTTCAGCCCTGAATTTATTTTCTAGTTTCAATTTTGGGATTCAACCAGTCTATGTTTAAATGACCATAAATACCATATAATGAGAGCTATGCAACATAGCTAGTGCTAAAATTATAGAGTAAAGAGTAAGCTTTAAAATGATACCAAATTTCATATGTACTGTGTCCTTCATATGGAAGATACATAAAGATAAAGTTGGTGAATTCTGAAGTATTTCTTTATTTACTAGAAACGCCCAGACGTCTTCTCGGAGTGAAAGGGTTAATGAATGGTGTGTGTGTTTCTTTTTCCTGAATCTGCCTTATCAGGTTTTACAGTATTCAATTTAATTAGTCAAATCTGTTATTGTTTCTTTTCAGAGAAAACCGTCTTCTAATAGTACATGGGTTGATAGATGAGAATGTGCACTTCCACCATACTAGTTTACTTATAGATGAACTCATTAAGAATTGCAAGCCTTATCATGTACAGGTGAGTACTAGTTATAGATGAAATAAGGAATTTAAGATGGGGAATTGGTACTCTCTGCAGTTTTGATTTCATCGCTGTGTAAATCCTATGGGACGGCAGCCATCTTAGATTGTCGCTCATGGAGGGTGAGTTATTAATTGTACCTCCGGCAGTTTACGGTTCCATGTGCCTCACTTCAAGAGTCTTCGCAACGAATTAGTGTGAAAATTGGCGTACTTTGATCAAAGCAAGTCGCAGCACACGCTACTTGAAACGCTGACATGATTTGCGCATGAAACAAAATGCACACGCTGTTCATGCGTCAAGTGAAAATTTACGCGATCTGACTGGATATCGGGTCAAACTCTGATTATATCTGGAGATACAATAAATCTTGCTCCATGAGCGACACAAGATGGCGGAGAATACCGGTTCCCCTATTAAAATTTCTTGAGATGACCTCATTAACCAGAGCTCAGCTGGTTTCAAAGTGTTTGCCTAGGCAAGTATTTCTAGTGCGCAATCTTGACCTTGTCACACTTGGAAAACTTTGCGACAAGCCGATTTGGCAATTACCTTGTCATGTTTTTCTGAACATTTTATTGTTTTTTCAATTGAACAAAATATATCTTTTCTTGGAACAGACCATTGTTGCAATATGCAAATTTGTTGCGCTATATGGCGACAGCTCATGATTTCAAATTTTTGGTCGTCTGCCACAGCATCCAACTACACCATTTGTATTGCTGGTCAGCAGCCAAGTTAGCTCAAATGGTAAGGTGATCGCTTGTGGTACCGAAGGTCCCGAATTCGAACCCTGTTGGAGCCAAAAGTTGAATGGGCTTGAAATTCCCTTGGACAAGGAACTAACTCCTATTGTCTTGTTGAAACCTGTATGATTCTCTGGGAGCAGATCCTGGCAGCGATGGTGCATATAATAATAATAATAATAATAATAACACACTTGTCAGCGCCCAACACAAAAGTCTCTTGGTGCTTTACAAACAAATACTTTAAAATATGAACCTGATCTGTAACTCGCACACCCGGTAAACATGACCGAGAACGACGGAAACAAAAACATAGAAAGCACAGATCAATTTCAATTAATGAAACACCAAAATTTGTTTAAAATTATACACAAAAAGATAAGATACATTACATTAAAAAGTCAGTTCAGCAACAGTCTGTGAAACATCGATTAAAACAGTATAGTAATTCACAGTGGTCCATAAATGTCAATGTCAATAAGTGATTAAAATTGCATTTAAAAAGGATAAATATTTAATATCAGATGTGGGCTGATCAAGGTTCAGCGCCCCTAGAGATTGCTGCAGAACCTGAAATGATGCTTGGTATAGAATGGAGCATACTTGGGCACAGTGGTTAGGGAGCACCTGTAATGTGTGCAGAGGCTGTTGGAATTACAAATCTGGAAGCAGGGACTCAGTTTTAAAATAGCCAGGGGAGTTTTAAAAAGCTCTCCTGGAGGTAATAAGGAGAGCATTGGTAGAGCATTGATATTCGAGCGCGCGTGAGCATAACAGCGTGGGGTCCAGGGGCCCGCTGAAGGGCCCCT
>JXSR01S025791.1:12049-24919 GCA_000969725.1 Ophiothrix spiculata
CTGGGTAATGCAAGGGGCGCGACAAATCGCGCTACCAAAAGTGAGTTAAGGCGCGCAGTAGCGCGCTATCGCGCGCGCGCGCCTTAAAACCGAGTCCCTGTGGAAGGCATGGCACAATATAATTCCCTAGTATTTGTTTATTTATTTATGTCTGCCACAAACCTTCACAACGCAAAATGCAGGTCTTGAGACTTTAGTTGAAATGTTTTGAAAAAAAAAGGTATAATTTATTATTTCTTTTTTCAAATGTACTTGTCTACCAAGAGTTCCAGATAAATTGACATGATAGTGTAAATAATACAAATTGGAAAATCAGGTAATGAACATGTATTCTTTGATGAAGAGTTTAACAGTGATATGTTGAAAATGTTTCTATATATTTTTTCAGATCTATCCCCAAGAAAGGCATGGCATAAGAAAACCTGACGCAAGTGAACATTATGAAACTATGGTACTCAGTTGGTTGCAACAGAATCTCTGATCCCTTAGCAACAGTAAGAAATACATGTATGGATTCTCTAACATAACTCTGCTTCATGGTTGTCCAGATAATACACAATCTTATTACTCCAGATCTTAATGTTGGCTCTAAAAACTGATGGATCAGACTGATGAAAAATAGCATGGAGTGGGCCAAGTGGAAGAGTATTATATCAAATTGATGCTTGTTTGTTCTTCTAGTGCAGTCATACTATGTTGGTCCAGATCATGCGAAATCTTGTAGTCCTGAACGCTGATGGACCCTATATATACTACTTAATACGAAAGTTTGATGGTTTTCAGACTGATGACATATAGCATGGATTGGTCAAAACCAAGGTAGTAGTGTCTGGGCAAAGCGTATTTCTCTGCTATCGCAGTCAGACCATGTTGGACCAGATTATGTAAAATCTTCAACTCTAGACTGGAGGCTTGATCCGACATTGCTTAGGTGAAACTTCATCTCGGTTATGGGCTGATGACAGATAGCCTAATGCAGTCACATACTATTACTACAATATAGAAGAATTCTGGATATGTTCAAGACAAAGGAAATTCTTTGTAATACCCACCAGATATTTAAGATATAAATCAGTGTAACAACATCAAGCATATTTCTTTGTCATAAGGGACCCCTTCAATACTCAACTAGCGGTTGTCTGCCGTATCTGGGCGGTCGTCATTGTTCATAACAATAGCAACCGTCTAGAACCGGTGGTTCCGTGTGGTCAGCCGCCGGTTGAATTTTGAAATTCTCCCCAAGCAATTTGTAGAGGAAGCCAACTTCTAGCTATAGTAATAAGCTGCTGCATAGAAAGTAGTTCAAATCATTTTAAATTATTTTATGCTGTGTTTTTTAGTGGAAATACTCTGTAGATACAACAACTGAAACATGGAGAAAGCATAATAAGCTACAATCATGAAAAAAGGTGGGCTTTACTTATCAATCCACACCAAGAAACTCCTGTAGTATGTGGAGTTGATAATTCAATCAGCTATCCAAAGTAACTCCTTTCTTAAAAGCAGTTGTTCTCGTTACGCCTAGTCCCCAGAAATGTGCGAACTCCACAACTGACCACACGTCGCTGATCAGGATCATCAAAATTACAACATGATTAAGTAATTGATTTTAGCAGCAGTTAAACATCCAGAGTACAGGGCCAATTGTTTACAAACACGATATGTACCTTGCAATTGGTGGTCACGTGACTGATTTTGTCCAAGGAATTTTGGCAGAGACTTTAGTGGAAATATGGCATGCGATCTCCAACAAAAAACTTTATGATCAGCTACGTAAATGTCCAATCAATTTCAAGCGTGGACAAAATTATTGCAGTGGGAAATTGGCTTCTCAACACTCATTAACCCTAACTGACCATAATCTCACGGAATCTAATTATTGAAATCACCTAAAATGCGCTAAGTCCAAATACGTCATAGACGGGGGTTACATATGGCAACAGAATCTCAGCGGTGGCCTGCTAATGGTATACAGGGTTTGGGAAGCGAGAGGTCCCGGGTTCGAATCAAGGTAAAACCATGCTTTTTTCACCCCTCCCTTTCTGAAGAGATAGGCTAGAAACGGAAAATCCGGTGTGGTCAGTTAGGGTTAATAAGGAACCCACTTAACCCTAACTGACCATTTTCTCACGGAATCTCATTATTGAAATCACCTAAAATGCGCTAAGTCCAAATACGTCATAGACAAGGGGTTACATATGGCAATGGAATCTCAGCGGTGGCCTGCTAATGGTATACAGGGTTTGGGAAGCGAGAGGTCCCGGGTTCGAATCAAGGTGAAACCATGCTTTTTTCACCCTTCCCTTTCTGAAGAGATAGGCTAGAAACGGAAAATCCCATGTGGTCAGTTAGGGTTAATATTTGTAAGAACTATTGAGAGAGTAGTGTATTAGAGGGTATGGATTGAGATTGAAACAAATGAATAGAATTAAGAAAGTGATATCGGTTACAGCTGAACTGACCATGTTTTTCCCTGCTTGCAGCTTTTCTCCTCTGCATGTAAATCAAGAAAATCAAGATTCAATAAAATAATAATCACTATTCATATATAAGTAGCTGGTGTAAAAATACTATATTCCTAATGAACAATTGCTGAATGTTACTGGCATGATTATCTCAACATGACTAGCATGTGTAATATTTAGTCCTGGTCCATGACTTGACTTAAGAGTGAAGTCATGGGAATTAAGTGTAGTAAAACTGCCATTTAAGCTTTCTAAGTTTTGACATGAAATATTTCAAAAATAAAAAGAGATTAAAAATTCCTCTCAGCATAGACAGCATTTCTAAATAGTCTATAATCATTACAGAACTAATTTAAAGCAAAAGCTGAAATTTATCACCCACAATTTTGATGTATAAAACAAAGGTGAGGTTGTCAAATTCGGAAACCCAATGTTTCAGCATCCAAGCTAAGTTTTGGCTCCAAAATCACACTTTTTGATTTTAAATGTTGACAAATCACCTATCATGAGATGCACAAGACTCTCAAGGAGGACACCGATTATAAAATTTGTGGACAGCTTCTATATTTTGGCTGAATTTGAGATGTTGACTTAGTCCAAAGATGGTCTGTACAAGCATGCTTAAATGAAAGTTTTACTACATAGAATTTACCATGACTTGACACTAAGTCAAGTCATGGTGCCAGGACTAGTGTTATATTTGGATTGTTTCATTGAGACAACATTGTATAAGTCTTTATCTGAAATGTGAATGATAACACTTTTGTTTCGGATTTAATGTGGGTGTGTGTCTGTAGTAAATACACAAATTTTGAGTTTAGTTTAGCCATACATGCATGTCACCAAACAGAGTAGGCCTGGGACTAAAACCTTTTTTAGTAAGCGATTACCCAAATGGGAGTATAAAAATCCATGATGTAGTGATTAACTGGAAAAAAAAAATGGTCTGAAGTTACTTAACTAACCATAAACCAATCTTAACAAAAAGGTGAAATTTCAAAAGTGTTGATGTTATCAGAAGATAACATAAATTCTATGATGATAATTTCATACTAAACACCACTGAGCAGTGTTACATTCCAAACAACCAATTGACCCGGGTACCTGCTCGAAAATTAAGTATGGCACACAGGTATAAAATTACCCATAAAGTCCCAGACCTAAAATTCAAATTGCTTCCATACCTGCATATATCAAGGCTTCAGAAAGCACTGTTTGCAGTTTCCAATCCTTAATGGAATGTTTATCAGAAAGCATGATCTTGCACTGATCTCAGAGGATTTGTAAGTTCTTGCACTAAACACATAAGCCTGTATTCCAGAAAGGTGTTTATAGCTAAACCATGGTTTAACTGAACATCAACTGTCAAGGAATGATACACACTGTTGCAGCTTTCAAGCGGAACAGTTCAATGAGTCATGCTGTTGATGAGAATTGAAACCATGGTTTAGCTAAACACCTCTCTGGAATACAGGCCGTATTTTTAATATTTCTTTGTCCTGATGGTTTTACTGATATCTAGACTTAATATGCATGAAGAGGGAATACTGATATCAACTTTTTTCTACAGCTCTAATTTTGAAAATGCTTGCTTATGTATATGGGAATATATTGAATAACAAATGCATTATAGTGTGTGCTAAATAACTGTTTTGAATAAGGAGCTCATAAAATTTCAAGAGCTGAGCTATGTGACTATTGAAGAAAGTAAAATATGTACAATTAATTGGAATGTTAAAAAAAGAAATGATTTTATGCAACTATTTTTAGAAACATTCTTGATAGTCACACAGCTTTCTGTTTGCTCTTTGAATTGCATTTTGAGATACAGGAATTTTACTTTCAATGATATACTAGGCTACGATTAAAAGAAATTTTAATTTTAATATTTGTTCATACCCACAGCTATTAAAAAAACAAAAAATATTTGATGCACTCGTCTTGCTGTGTTCCAGACTGTGTGAAGGGCATTTATAATTTTCACACATGGCTTTCCTTGATGATTTCTTTAATTTTGAATTGATTTTTATTTTATATTTTAATTACCTTGCAAAAGGCTATATTATTTTTAAGTATGCAATACTATTTGTTCTGTAAATTGTGCTTGGGAAATATTACAAAATCAATGTATTTATAGTGAATTTTAATTAGTGTCCAATCATTTTGCTTCTATGGATCTTGTGTTTTGGATTCTTAAAATTAACCGTGTGTGCATTGACTTTGTCCCCATTTCAATTGAAAAATGAAACGTACATTTGTTATCCTGTAACATGTAATGTTAATGCAGATAGAATGCAAGTTATTAAGAGGAATATGTCTGTTGTTTTTTAATAAGTAATTTGAACATTTTGAATAAGATTATATGAATATTATTTACATTATTTGAAATGGGTACCAGTATATAAAGTACAGTGAAGGTAAATCAGACTTGCTTGTGCAAGAGGAGTGGTGTACCCCTACAAACACACACAGCTTAGTGGAGTCTAAACGCTAAGGAAATGGAGATGCGTACCACAGCCGTTACCAATTAAGTTTCGGCCAGAGTGACCAGTGTTCCTGCTAAGGGTTTGAGTTTGCGCCAATTCAACCAATTTGGGACAAAGTTGAAGAGGTAGTTGCACCAAAATCATGTGCTGAGGTGGAAAAGTAACATTAAAAAAAAAAGGAAAAGGGTTGTTTACACATTTTTTTACATAAACCTTTTGCGTCAATTTTTCCTTTCCTGTGCCATTGGCGTTTCATACGGCCTGAGCAGGAACAATGAGCGTGACATCAAAAATTTAAGTGCACAAACTCGACCTTGTCACTCCTGGAAAATTTACGACACACACAACAAGCCGATATATCAATTACCCTTGTCGTGATGGTTGCAAGAACACATCGTTTTAAGTTGGAATAAATTCCTTTTTTTCTTGCGATATGCAAATGTGTCTTACTACATCATGACAACTCAAAATTGCAAATGCTTGGTCGTCTGCCGCAGCTACAAGATACAATGAGACACCTTCTCTGAGACCACCTTAATATGAAGATGGTGTATATTCAATACTCTCAATGGCATGGTTGGATACTTTCATAGAGAAGGAATAAATGTTTTTCTCCATTTCCATTTCTTCATTCAGAAAGATATCGTTTAGAGGTCTGGGTGTATTTCACAAAGACGTACGAACGTTCGTAATTCTGTAAAACCGTTCATAAGTACCAAATTATATCGTAAAGTTATGAGCAATAGTAAGTTTATTTCACAAAAGACTTACAATTAAAATTCATAGCCACGATCTTTTTTAAGACTTAAGAATGTACCTACGAATAGAACTTATGATCACCTTTGTGAAATACACCCGATGCGTTGATAGTAGGAAGAAATATGTATTCAGGGAGTTCATGATTTAATATTTGAGTAACAGAAAACTACAACAGTATTGTGCTCATAATTTTGAGTCACCGTAAACTTGGGTGACTTTCAACACAACTTTAACAAGGGGGTTCGCGAAACACCCATCTTGCCAAATGGAAGTTTGTTAAGTATTTCAACCACCAATAGTCTATAGTTGAATTCCTTTATAAACCACCATTTATAAACCACATTGTCAAAATTTTGTTCAAGGTCACTCTGGTGTTTGAAGTCACCCAGTTTACGATATGTCAAGTTTTATATTTTCTGCTTTAATATGCAAATTTACTTTGCTAAAAAAATAATAATTTACTATTTTTTAATTACATAAATATATTTTGTGTTTAATATGGTTTTATGGATTACTGTATAATTTTAAAACAATACTAAGCCTTTAAATGTTTTACATACAAAGCTTTTGAGCACATAACCATGATAACTAGACTCTGACAATAACAGCAATGTAACAAAGTAGCCATTAAGGCCTACATTGAGATTATGAAATACTGAATGTATAATTAATAAAGCAGATGCTTCCATTTTAATTTGATTGGAGGCATTGCTTTGTTGCAAAACTGGCCTCTCAATTAAGATTTATTCAAGACGTGTTCACTGACAACAGTTTAAATCAAGCACAGAGGAAATATTGGTACTAACCTACCTGTCAGCTTGTCCACTTCTCTTTTCAGATGGGGAGATGTTATTTGAAATGTGCACAACAATTACCATTTTAAGCCTTTTTTTGAAATATAGACCATTTTGAACACTGAGCTTTGTGCGTGTTTATTTCCCCTTTCAATATGTTTTTATCAGCTGACCAAATAATTTTTTTCATATTTTGCTGATTACATTTTACTATTTTTTACTATTTTTCCTTTTTTTAGCAACAAAACCATTTATTTTAAGAATGTTTTGAGTGCAATTAATGTCAGTAAATAACCTTTGCCAAGTATCCCATGCACTGAGGGGATTTCATTTTGCTTGTGCTGTCATGGTTGCTTGGATTTCCCCTTTGGCGCTTCTTTGCCTCCATGAAACAGGTTTGCTGTTTCAAAACAAGTGATCTGTTACCTTGGCAACATGTAGCCAGCACTACACGTGTTTGTATTCTGCTGTTAACGCCTTTATATATGCATTCAACATAAAAAGGAAAGAAACGCCATAGATTGTAATAGCTAAATTGTACCAAAGAAAAAAGAAGATTTGTATCTTATCAAAATAAAAAAGACATAAGTAAGTAAGGATATTTTTTACCCACTAATGTCATCCATTCTATGGAGTCAATCAATTGTAAACATTGAATATGAATTTTTGTGTCTAAACATACGGAAACAAATCCCAAATGTAATGTAACTAGAATCATTTTATTTTGTAATTCATATTCATCATCTTGTGTATTGTGTATGGACCATTTTGTAATTGTCACTGACCTGGTCATGGCACAGTAGTCGAACATAACCGATGAAATGTCTTAAAGAACCAGTACAGAACAATTAAAGCGATTAGCCTAGATTTTTTGAAATATCTTGACCATACATGGTCTCCTTCTGAGTTCTGATTCTGTGAATTTACCCGCTCAATGGCGAAAATATGTCAATTATAGGAATGGTCTATTGTGTGAATATGACCTTAATTATAGTTTCTTTTAATGTGTTTGTATTAATTTGAGGTCCTCTTTTAAATTATATTGTAACATATATGAAATGAATTGTAAAATGATTAAAATGTTTATTCTCAGTATTGGCAATGCTTGTTAAATAGTTTTCTGTATGTCTCTGTATTAATTTTGAAATGTTTCGATTAATATAATAAGTTTACTAAACCGTGCCTGCTACAGAACCGTCACAAGATCCGTGGGGAGATTGGTCATAGTACAGTGATTTGCGATAGAATTCATGATAGTTGTAGCATTGCACGTTCAACTCCTTAATGTGTTACATACCTGAATCTGTATCTACCGTTGTTGCCAGAACTCCTCATCCAAGGCAACAATGCCAACTGCGATGAGACAAGGAAATATGATTTTTATACATTTACATGTACATGTTTACCGTACATCCATCTTACCAGATTCAAGGCCCCAGACTCCGTTAGACATTACATGACACAATTTTACCTTTGGTGTTATGGTAGCTCAAGCGGCAGAGCTAGGGATTCCACAATCATTGGATTGTGAGACCGATGCTCTAACCACTCGGACACTTGGCCCCAACATGCATCCTTGTGGCCATGCAGTAGGTTCGTTCAAATGCTTTGTAAATTATCCCATTAAAATATGTGATGGCTCACCCCGAAAGGGGGACTTTGCAGATGATATCAATTTTGATTTTATCATTTCATCTGTTACAGCATTTTTTAAGCTTTAAAATGACACCTTACTTGTTGAAATTGATCAAGGCGATCAATTTTACAACAGAAAATCTGCTGGAAATTCTTATTATTTTCTTTATTTTTTGCTGCCTATTTTAATCAGTTTCTCAAAAAGTATTCTGTCGCAAAGTCCCCCTTTTCGGGGTGAGTCATCACATATAAAATGTTTTAGTTTACAAAAGTTAACAAAATTGTAATTGACAAAAGAGACCTGTCAATCAAAGTAGGTGGCAGTCTTTCGTCTTCTATGAAAGCAAAGTAGCCAAGGCTTTTTGCTTTTGCTCATGTAAACACAAAAGAATTGTTATGGATTGCAAACTCTCAAGAGGGGATTATCTACTCGTAATGACCCAGTGGATAGGATCAGTAATGGGTGAACACAATATTTGAAAAGCTTACAAAATGTATTGTTTATATTTACAAATTCAATTATTTGCCATCTGACAAGTCCTGTAAGACTGGGGTAGAACCACATCTGGCATTAACTGTTTTATTCTCCAACTCTATAATTTTATAAACCATAGTGAAGAATACAATTCTAGGAGCGGATTTTTATGCTGCTTTTTTTAAAATTCTGCTGGTGATGTCAGTTTTTTCAAAAAAATTGTCAATTTGACCCAAAAACAAATGATATTTGACCAATTGTTTACCTATTTTTGGCAATTTTTCAAAAATCAAGAAAAAAGTTAAAAATTTAAGAAAACCCTTCCTAGACATTTGTGGAATTTTACATTGGCTTTGACACGGTCTAGAAAATTATGAATTTCAGTGGTTACGGAAGGTCAAAAATCAAAAGAGAGGCTTTGATTTATTAGTGCTAGATAAATAAAGCATGTACACAAACTGGATTTTGATTAAAATATTGCATTATTTGATATTAACAAGGTGATTTTGTTTGATCTAATAGCCACACAAAGACTTAAGACCAGTGTATTATATCCATAAATCAAGTTTGTTATAAAATTGGATAGATTGAGCCCATATTTATTGATCGAGCTATGAGTTTTAAAAATATTGGGGGCGAGACGCAGTCGAGCCCAATATTTTAAAACTCATAGCGAGACCAATAAATATCGGGCGTAAATCATCCAATTTTATCATTATTATGCTCAGGATCCAAGTTTTTCCACACTTGGATCGTTCAAAGCATAATAATGTTATAAAATAAGTCTTCAAATTCAATTGAGAATAATTGTACTTGACCCCCCCAAAAAAAATGTTTCGCATTAGCGAATAACAAAATGACTGATGTTTCTTCCTTCACTAAGTTAAAAGACAAAAAGTACTTTGTGCAGATATAATGCAGATGCCCATACAGCAAAAAAATGTCAAGACAAGACCTTTTTAAAAGTATCATAAATTCCATAAAAAGAACATTTACTTCAACAAAGAAAGTACTAAGCAACAAGGCACAATCTAGTTTCAAGTATTGTTTTATATTTATTTCAAACAAAACACAATAACATAACAAAAAATTATAACATGAGCATAAATAAGTACAATGAATAGTGAAATGACATAAACACGAAGACGGCCAGCAAAATTATTCTGGTAGTAGAACTATAAGGATACATTGGGGCGATTCCAGGGTAACGTTTGTGACCATTCCAGGGTAACGTTTGTGACCAAAAGTGAAAAATTACACTTTCAATTCGTGTGTATGATTACACATTATGATGGACGACATATTTATAAATAATTTCATTCATAAAAGTGGTAGGAAATGCCATCATCAGAATTTCGTTTAAATGCATTGTTTTGTTTGGCAACATTTAGTAATATTTGTGACATTTTGGTGTAACTTTTTAGTAACTTTTGTGACATTTTTGAAATAAATCATGTGCTCATTCATGTACAGATAGAAAAACTTCCAAGATTTCTGTTTGGGATATACTTCTCAAGTACCAAGTAATAAACATATGACTGAAAACCCTGCTTATATGGACAATTAAAAAAGCTGATTTCTTGCTTGTCAAAGGCTAAAGCCAAAAAAAGTTGGAATTTTATTTTTGGAATCGGCCATTATAGGTATTTTGAAATATTTGATTCCGTTCAGAATCTGGATGTTCTTGTGGACAATCCATCAGATTTTTACAATTTTGTAGAAAAAAATTACCTACAGAAAATTGTAAAACATTCATGATTGTAAAAAATACATGGAATTATGTGCAGAAAAACTGGTAAACTGATAACACATTACCTAATTAGGTGAGGATGAAGTTATACTTTCATTTCTTGAGTTATATGGAAACATTACTTGTGTATAAGTGAAATTTACCAAATATTACTTTTAATATTCAGTCATTAAAATTGAAGTAAATATTCTGATTTGGAAATAAATTACTAATATTTGGGTGAAACCAGGAACTGGAGCGAGTTTCTTTGATGCTTTATTTTCAATGATTTGTAATAAAATCAAAAATAAAGTTCCAATTTACACATACTGCATTGAGAGTGTACGCTATTATCTGATCTAATGGACAAATAGAAAAACATATACCATTACTGTTAGCCATTACTGTTTTCTATTTTGATACCATCATTTGTTGAGTAATTATTGTGTAACTACCTATTTCAGGATAAATAATAATTGACACACCTACACTTAAAATATTTACTGCAAATTACAGGCTCAGAAACAACTGAACCTGAATACATATAGAGGCAAACTATAGGGTACACAGATTTTGTGCATGGAATCAATAACAGACGTTGGTCACTAAAACAGGAATCAAGTCTCAGAGGCCGAAATCATTTTGCTACATTTAAGCATGTACATAAACTATTCTTGGCTGAATTTTTTAACACATAATTGAATTCACAAGCGTATGCTAGCTTTCATAAAAAACAACAATGAAAGGTTTGCGTGTTTTGATCTATGAACACAGCAGTTATGCATTCAAAGATACATTCACAAACAATAGCTATGGCCATAATTTTTCTCTATCAATCTTGGACAAAGGTGTAGTTACGATATGTGTAGATATTGAGACCATGAATATTGTAATTCTGTGATGCATGAACCCCTCCTAGATCTGATTAAGTTTCTCAATTTGCTGTTGGAGTGATTACATAACAGTCTGAGTTACCCTGGCAACCGTTCACACCATACAGATAACTCACGATGGGTTGCATAGTTTCCGCCAGAGAAGACCAAGTAATTCGCCTCACTGGTTAAGTAATGTCGCTATGGGAGATGATCTGACCTTGTGTTATTAACTGCAGTTTAAGGGTAATTCAAATTGATGTCAGAAGCCCCATAATGTACCAGTATGTGTGGAACAGTTGCCGGGGTAATGGACTAATGACGTTACTTCCGACAGTATCATTGGTTATCTCATTTACATCATTGGAGCTGAAAGTGACAAATTAACAACTGACTTGAATCAATAGCCACACAGCAATGCTTTCTTTTAACGTTTGTGTCCCAAGTAACTTTTCCTGAGGATGCAATCAACATCTGAAGTTCCTCATGTCCAAGTCAACTCCAAATAATCCTATGTGGAAACTTAATTATTAGGCCCTGGGGACCTGGTCCATGATTCTTGTAACCTTGTTCAAGCATATGACAAATTAAAGGAGCATGATTCGATTGCCTCAACTTTTTTCAAACTTTTTTGAGATTTTGGTACCAAACTTTTGCTCATGTTTTTCTCATAACCCTTGTGAAATTTCACGGCTGAGTTATATTCCATTTTGGAGATATATATGAAAATGTGTCTAATTATGGTAACCATAATTAATTTTACACAGTAACATATAGGCGCTCTGAAATACAAAATTGCTCGTAAAATCTAAACCGTTTGACCGATTCACCTGAAATTCGAAACTTAGCTCTCTTGAGTGGTCTTCTTTCATTTGACATTGAAAACTAAATTTTGAAAAATCGGACCAAGCTCCTTTATAGTCCGATCCTAGGACCTTGATTTTTTTCGTGTTATTATCAACAATACAAACCCACTATCTACATAGCCGACTGATCGCATAGCCAGTGACCGCCCCTCCTTTTTTTCGGGAGGGGCGGTTAGTCTGCTATTCGATCAGTCGGCTATGCATAAACTCGGGCTTTCTAGTGAGTGATATAATGATGTGATACTGAACGCTGAACGCTATAGTGGATTAAGATTGTGGATAGTAACACAGAAAAAAGGTCCTAGGATCGGACTAGCTCCTTTAAGAATAGAGCATTAGTAAAATATGTGCAAGCTATGCATAATTATGTCAAACCCAATTTGGAAACTATTTGACTGTCACATTCATTCACAACACAGCATACCTACAAAACAATCAAATAAACGTACAAACACATCAATAAACTTATCATTAAGTTACAGGTTGTGCATCATAAAACCCATGAAAGACAAATTGTGGAAGTCGTATAACTTCTACTTACATCAAATCAAATATATTTTCTGTTCCTACCTCTAGAAAGAAAAGAAACACAACCTACGATTCTTTTTGCAGTCTTATTTTAAGAGTTGGATATACCTGGAATATTGTATTCCAAGGATGTATTCTTTTCTTACAATGATAAGCTTAACAAATTGAGAATATACTATGATATGAATTCACTTCACTATAATATCTAGCTGCTAATCTCCCAGTTGCATCTTAAATAACAATTATAAAATTTTCATTTCA
>JXSR01S025792.1:0-13600 GCA_000969725.1 Ophiothrix spiculata
TGGGATTGTTCATGATAAGTCAATTTTATGGGAAATCCTGGCATACAATTCCAGTTTATTGGGTACTCGTTACCGTTATTTTTTAAATCTTATCAGAAACCTTTTTTACTCGAGAAAGGCATGTGTTATGATTTGGTCGTTTAGTCTTGAGTTTGACTCTTGTCACTTCATCAAATTTTGACGCGGGAGAGCTAGGAGCACATAGATCATAGGAGAAAGAGGACAGCATGTATTACACAGATCAGAGTGCCCATTTCTCTACCGAAGAGATTGGGCCAAAATCAACTTTTGTATTTGCGCTCAGGGGATCGCTACACCTCCTTCCCCGCGAGCCTGTTACCTTCCCAACATAGAAGAATGCCGGCGTAATGAGACTGAGTGTCTCCCATAACCAGGAGTCCAGGTCTATTGAACTACACGGAATAATCGCACATGTACAAGTACGTAATAATGACAACATTTAAGTCACCGAGTGTTACTTAAACTCTAACATTCTAGAGTATTTCTAGGTTCCTAATACTAATATGGGACATAAAAATATGGGTATTAAGTCCTCAATTCTAAATGGATTTGTCATATAACACATGCGTCCTTTTCATATCGTCCCATCTCTTGTTTCTCTCATACGTAGTATATTGATTTTAACAGTATTGACAATACACTGACAAATAATACAGAAGACAACCAATTTGATATTTTAGCTACCACTTACTCTTAAAACAAAATTAATAAATGATCAAACATAATGTTTTATTTACATTATCGCCGAGTTTATTTAAGCATTAGCCATATGTGAGACAGAGAGCAAACAAGCATTAAATTGCACTATAAAACAAATTACATCGAAACTTATACCGAAATATTGGCATTGAATTTGAGATGAATAAAATGATATTGAATTGAATTTCTCTTTGTTATCCATTTATATAGGGTTTTGCTTACTGAATTTCATGTTCAATTCCCTTGTCTTGAAAGGGTCTCTAACACCTGTTTTTTAAAAAATTGATAACTCAACAACTAATTAAAATCTTGAAAAGGGCTTACATTTCTAGAATCGCCTCTGTAGACACTGCCTGAAAACGATGGTGACCTCAATTTTGGAACATGATGTGTAATTTTGGTCCAACGGGTAGATATGTCCTATTTTTTCGATAAAGAGCTAATTACATAATAAATTTCGAAATGTCTAGTCCCTCATATCTCAAATTTTGTTAATTTTTGAAATATTCCTAAATTTAAGCGAAAAATCTTTTATAAAGAGATGTTTGATAAAAATTGCATTTTTTGCAATATTTAAAAAAAATAAGGCGAACAAAATTAAGAAGCACGTTCCTGGACAAAAAGTAAAATAGCTCAAATTTTTACCCTATGCAACATTTATTAGCTTTCTAAACAAAAACAGGACATGTATTCTTTACGGAGAGGCCAATAAATTTTCATTTTTTTTTGCTGAATTAGAATTGATGATTATTATTTGTCAGCCCCACATGATTTCTTATCGATATCTGATATACGCTGACATAATAGTAATAAGCACATCATCTCTGTAAATATTTTTTGTAATACATTATGGTGATTTTTTAGGCATACAGAAATGGCATGGTTGGACCCGGATATGTATGGTTTCTGGTTGGTTGGTATTCAAAACAGTGGTGGGAGGTACCCGACAAAGCAGTAAAATGTACCCCGGAAGAAATGAAAAAGGCTGCTCGACTGTCCCACTACATATCTACAGAAAGCTTACAGCTCAGCACAAGCCGTGATTTGACGATAGCAAACATTGTAAGTGTATAAAAATATTAATTAATATAATTTCGACTTTCAAACTCGATTATTGCCGACAGGGCCGTACGAAGGCATGTAAGCCAAGGGGGGCAAACACATTTACCGTCCCGAAATTCATGTTTCGACCCGGTGTATATACTGTCAATTTGTTTGTGATGCAGGGGTAGCGTGCGGAAATTTTGCTATTTTCAGCCCAAATTCGATATAAAACCTTGATTTTTGTGCTAAAATTGGCTTATTTTGACTAAAAATTTGCGGGACAGTAATATCGGGACGGTAAAAGTAGTAAAATATGGTCCCGATTTGTCCCGCCACCGTCCCGATTTTTTGAGCCAGGGGGGGGGGGGGGTGTCTTGTTCCCCCCCGCCCATATACATGATATATGTTGGTTTTAGTGATTTTAGTGTGTCCTCTAGTATCTTCTTGAAGCACATTTTTCTGCATAACATGATAGCCAAATAACTATTTCAAGATCGGTAAGTAAAGGCTTCATACATATTTTTTTTTAACCACCAGACTGCAGATGAGTATGAAAAATTGCTGAAGAAATACATGGAGGATCCGCGATGGGCTGACTATGAATGGCATAACGATAATCCACTCGGCTACGATGCTGCGTGGGCCATAGGGTTGATGCTGGACAAAGCTGCACATGTAGTGGAGGATACATTGGGACGAAGATTGGAGGATTTCACATACGATGATAAAGAGATGGGTGAAATATTCTTTAAACTGCTCAATGAAACAAAGTTCACAGGAGTTTCGGTAAGAGAGAAACTTTTTGATTGGTAATATTAGTGTTCTAACTTTATCGTAGAAAAGCAGCACAATTGCAATGATCGAATGTTGAATATATGATGAAGTGTTTTGCTGAAAAATATTTAAAAAGTAAGTTGCTCTTTGAAGTGAAAGGAAATGATGACAATGTTTAAAAGCGATTGACATGGTAATAAGCCATTATGCATGACATTATGTAAAGCAAAAAGAAACGTATACTTGCGGTAAAAATTATCAATTTCATTATGACTCATCACATACAAGTCTGTACTATCTTTTTCGGACTTTGACGACGCAATTTTTGGCGAAAATAATAATAATGAAAATGATTTATACTATGACTCATTGATCTTTTTAACCCCATTTTACTTCAAATTGTTTTGTTACTTATCAATTATTTAGTTTTATTTCCTGTTAAGGGTTTTTAGACGTTAGAAATGATAAATATGTGCAGTGGTATTTATCAATTTTGTTTCGTTTAATTTTCTTTTAACTGTTGTTTTGATATTTTCAGGGACCTGTAAGTTTCCGTGATGGTGATCGAGTTGGAATTATACAGATACGACAATTACAAGGTATGTCGTAGTTAACTTCAAAAAATCCAAATGATGATTGATTTTTTTTTATAGAGAATAAACTTTTATAGAAATTGACTGCATGACAACTTGACACTTAATAAAACGTTCACATACCACAGCGATTTAAAAAAACTCATGTACATTTGCACTAAAATGTATATCTATATGACATATATACGTAGCTATAAATTTATAAGAATATTTCAAAACAGAAATCACTCGAATTTACTTAAAGATATAGTTATAAAAAAATAAATCATCTTTTATTACCATTTTATTTGAAATACAATGGGGTTAACTTATAAAAGAGCATTTCAAATCCATATAGGACATACCAGTTTAAATTTTCTTATATGTGGCTTCAAAATAGCTATAAGTTCATTATTTGCCCGAACAATACAGTGATACACTATTTCCTCCTGATAATTATTTTAAATCTATATAAGAAAAAAAAATATTGAAAATAATCAAATCATGAAGTATCATAAAATGTATGCTTATCAACAATCTTGCTAGCGTTGCTACAGGAACGGCATGCATAGAATATCTAAAATCATTAGGGAACTGGTCCCATTTCTAAAATAAAAGGTCAACTACAAAGACATTTATTCAGCGATAGAATTCAGATTATTGTTACTGATTGTATTGCAGCTGGTTGTCAAAATTCCAGTTGGAAACTGCACGATGAAGACTGTTTTCTGTTTGTCAATCAATCATTGACATATTCCGAAGCTGTCAGGCACTGTATTGATAGCGGAGCAGTGATAGCAGCCATCGTTGATGAAACGGAATATAAGTTTATTGCAGAGACACTGCCAGACAATGCTACGTCCAGAGAATGGTTAGTACAACAAGACAAAGCATATATACGAAAGACAATAAATTCAACAATAATATCAACGTACATCTGGACCTTCAATAAATTAATCTGAACCAAAGATACCATTTGCAGAACTTTCCCAAATATAACGGGGGTAGTAAGGTAATTGAGATTAAAAACATCACTTTTTTAGTCCCAACTGAAAAGAAAACCTTTTATAACCTTTTCAGAACAAAAGTTATGGTCAGTTTTGTTCGAGCCTTTAATTTAAACAACCGTATTAAAGTATTAAAACAATAAGAAACAAAAAGAATACAAGCAAGTAATTATGTTTTTCATCCAGTGATTTTTAAGGAATAATCTTTAAAAAAATCATATCATTATTTTGCTAACATTTAACAGGTTTAAGAACTATTATTAAATGTACTTATAATTTATAAACATGTGAAATAATTTGTATACTGTTGATAAAATATGTAAAATAGGTGTTTCTAGACTTTAGATGGCATTTTTGCACGATGTGTTAACAGTGTGTTTTATCGACTTTTTTGGCTAGGGGCAAACATAACTCCAGTTAGGAATGTCCAACAGAGTTGGTTTTAGACTTAAATTAAAGCTTTTGAGAAGATCTGTCCATCAAACTAAAATATAAACATAAAAAAACAACAACAATAATTTGAGGTTCAATGCACAGATTGTTTCAAGAGCTTTAATTTGAGCCGTCAACCAGATTTACAGGACATTCCTATTTGAAGTTATGATTTACCCCGTTTCAAGTGTAATTCGACACCACAAAATCGGTTACCATGGCGTGAGAAAAAAATAAAATTCATATTTTTCCATGTGAACTATGTTTTGGCCAAGTTTCAAGTGTTTTGAAATTGTAAAAGTTTAGATACATGTACACGAAATACCTACCAACCTCCTTAAAGTAGAAACACTATGTGCCACCATTTCAGACTTTGTCACTCGCTAAAGATTGCATCAATTAGCATCAATTATATTAGTTTGAAACATAATTGATGAAACGCAGCATTAGTAACGTATTTGATTTAAATATTTGCGAAGCAGTAGGAGAAGAATTACATGGGTGTATTTTCTTAATATCATAAAGGTTCGTAGGTTTGAAAAAGGTCGAGAGGACGTATCAATGGGAAGATCTGCGATTTCGGGATGTTGATTGGACACCTTCCGGAAGTAATTTAAACATCAATGGGCAAAAGTGTGTCTCCACAACTGTCGAATTGAAGAATGGCTGGACATCAGTGAGCTGTGTGACGTCACTTCCATTTATTTGTAGGAAAGAAGCAGGTACATACCGATACTTAATACTAAAATAATACTAAAATAATAAACATGATTCTATATTTGTTTTAATTTGAAAGTCTGTATTATTACAATTGTCAAAAAAAAAACATTATTTAAATCAATTTATGGTATTACGCCTATTTGCTCGAACCAAAAGTAAATATTTGGTTTTTACATTTCTGCTTTTGAATTGCAGCTTTATAAACACACCAATTTAATTGCATTCAACAAAATGTTCAACCTCATATGACCAGAAACAGATTTCACGAGCCTAGGTTTACAATTATTACACATTTGAAAGAGCAGTTTATAAAATTATGAATATTGCATTACTAGTAGTAATTCCTGCAAGACTTAAGGTTATATGATTTTAAAAACTGCAGCAAGTACATATCATTTGATCTTTTCATTTTTCTCCAATTTCTTTCTTTTCAAGACTTAAAGGTTATATGTTTTTAAAAAATGCAGCAAGTACACATCATTTGATCTTTTCATTTTTCTTCAATTTCATTCAATTCTTGAAAAAAGAATTCCTAGAAAGACCGGTGGCTATGTTTACAGATACAGGAGTTGGTGACGGTGACTTTCATGTTACAGGGAAATTCATTTGGCCAGGTAATAATATATTGCATTGTAATAATGTAATAAAATTTACACGAATAGAATTTCAGTAAAAATATAGTCAACGAGTTTTTTATCTTCATAATGTTATAAAAACAATGTAAAAGCTAATTGGTGGTAGATTCATTCTGGCAAAGGCTTCGTTTTACTCATTAAGAATTCTTAGAAGCACTATCCTAAAGTGCAGTGCACTGGTGTTCATTTGTGAATGTTATGAATGTTACGAGTGTTTGCCAGCTAATTGTTGGGCTAATGGATTAGAAAATGAACAATTTCAAGTTGAAAAAAATGCGTGCTGTGATTTTCAGTCAAAATGTTACCCCTTTCTGACAAAACGTCTCTTTAATAATTCTTAAATAGCTCATCTAAACTTATCGTATTCCTTGTACATTTGATGAAATTAACAACTTTTATCCATTGTTTTGACAGGTGGTGAGGTGCCTTTAGATCACACTCCAGAAATAGAAGTTGTAGTTGACCGTATTCACGTGGGTATCAGCACACCATTATATATCACAATGTGCTTTTTTGCAAGCTGTGGAATCCTTTTATCCATCTTCTTCCTCGTTTTCAACATACGGTATCGACAACAGAGGTGCGTAAAGGAAAGAAGAAAAGAATTTTAAGGAAAACGCAGTGAAATCAGAATGAAATTATTCAAAAAAATGTTCAGTGAATTTTACATTTAAAGGGGCAATTCATGATCCACTTTTCATGCTCAAGGTCACCTCTATCAAAATTGAGTTTGTAGATAAAAAAAAAAACACTTGAAGATTCCTTGACTGATATATGTTATAACACAGTGATGTTATAATATCCAAACCATTCTTTCAAATGTGCTTGCATTTTTGATTTTGAGAAAAGTGAGAAAATTTGACGTTTTCTAATTATTGTTGGGCCCCGACAGTAATTACAACACAGTAGCCTATGGAGATTTTTTAAAAACTGAAGATAAAAAAGTGTTATGTCCATTGGCTTGTAACGTTGTGTTCCCTAATTCCACTTTACATTTCAGATTTGTGAAGATGTCGAGTCCGAGTCTCAATAATCTGATATTGATTGGTAGTATGCTGGTGTATGCTGGGATATTTGTTGCTGGTCTTGATTCACCGTTGGTCAATAAGCATTCTCAAGGACTATGCTGTCATGTAAGTACTAGGTTTTTTCCCCTGATTTTACTGTAGTTAAGAATTATTGGCTATTGAAAACAACAGGTTTTTATCATGTAAAATGCATCAATAAAATCCATTTTTGCCCATCAAACAAATGATCATATTGTAAGTATATAGGTTTTTTCCCCTGATTTTACTGTAGTTAGTTAAGAATTATTGGCTATTGAAAAGAGCACCAATTGATGGTTTTTGTCATGTAATAAAAAATGATCATATTTGAAAACAGACCTGGAAATTAACATTTTGATTCCATTGAACTATTTCTAGAATGCTAATTATTTTTTTTAAACCCCCAAACAGCAATTTGCATTTTTTCTTTCAATTTTATATTCAGTGATCAACTCTGATCATTTTAAGGCTTTAATATCATATAGAAAAGCATATATTTCACTTTGTCCATAAAACGTGATAAATCTGATTTTTTTCCCTATTTTGAAACATAATTTGACACAATATTTTTTTAATATTCAAACATTTTGATTATTATTATTGAAGAATAGACTATCAAGTACTTATATCAAGGAAAATATAAAGATTGCTCAATGACACCATTCTTCTTATAAGAGTTGTGTCAGTGACCAACCATTAAAGGAGTGGCAATTTTAACTCTTATAAAAATAATGAAATTTCACTTTTTTCGAGTGAAACATCGGACGATTTCACTCGAAAGAGTGAAATGTGTCTCTTTTCGAGTGCAGGAAAGGACATTCCAAGAAAGAGTGACCGTTCATTCTTTTCAAGTTAGAGTGTAGAAAATTCTGTAAATTTAAGTCATTATTTTCTCGTGATATACTCTTTTTTAAGGAGCTTGTTTCATTTCCATACTTTCTTTCAGCTTCAGGCATATTTTCTTTCTTTGGGATTTGTGCTCGGGTTTGGAGCAATGTTTGCTAAAACATGGAGAGTACACAAAATTGCTGCATTTAAAACCCCCAAAAGGAAGGTAATGAATTATAGACACGTTGTTTGGGGTAAAATTAATTAAAATATAAGCATTAAACTAAAACAACATATAAAAGACATGAAGCATAACGATAATAACCAAAAGACTGCACGTTTCAATATTAATCAATGCTAACTATCAAAACATGCTAATAAAAATGTGATCGACAAGCAACATGCTTTTTGATTAAGAATTGGAGTATATTACATTCCGTCATATGCTTTGGTACAGGAGTAGCCATGGTAATCGTAGGCATCATATTTAAAGAGAGTATCTATCTATATATGCTTTGATACATATTATATGGAGTAGTCAAGATAATTATACGCATCAATGAAATGAGTGAATATAACATTTTATTAACTATGCTAACATAAGTCATAAGTATTAAAATGATGACCCACTTAAGCCAAGCAGGAAATAAATAAAACAGGTTTCATATCCCTTAACCCCATTTTTTTAATTAATCAATTTTCATATCAATATTATATTGAGGTGAAAAAAATTCATTCACTTTATTTTCTTTCAGTTTCCCATTAAAAAGATTACATCCCTCCAACAATATCACCGATTGCACGAAAACCCAAAACACATTGACCCAAGGCACCTAAGTAATTTCTTCTACATCATTTGCAATCATTTTGATGAAAATATCTGGGGTACCCCCTAACCATGCCCACCCCTTCTGGATATTAGTCGCCATTTTGAAAAGTATGTGGTATGGACCTAAAACGTACTGAATAGAAACATAATTTCCCTTCTTTTATACGAAAAAAAATCCCCCAAAAAATGGGATTTAGAACTTTTTAAAGAACTTTTTGAATTTAGAACAATTTTGCAAAAAACTTTTAGAGCAAAAACATTTTAGAGGTATTCTAAAACATCATAATTACGTAACGCCTGTGTCGTTTAAATGCTTTTGGTATCAATGTACTTGAATATAAAAAGACCCTACCCTATAATATGGTATAACATAACAAAAACCAAATTGTCATATTCTATTCATAACATGTAAGATAATGCTCAGTGCATTACGCACAGATCCGGTGTAGGGCAATGCCTAACTAAACTAAAATCTGAAACAAGTAGGGCTATACTTCTAACAAAATTTCTTGTCTAGATCTAGGATATCTCTACTGTAGTTTTCAATTTAGTTAGTATAAATATTTACTTTAAACTAGTTTTACCCCACTGATGTATCTATGGGTTAATGTTGAGCATTTTTTCAATTTTGTTAATCTTCATGCTTTATTTACAACACTGAGACCGTAAAAAGACGGTCTGTGATTACAACCACATTTTGCCAGTACAACATTTAGTTTTACCATAGATTTTTAAAGACATGGTTTTACAATTAAATTCATTATTACAGCGGGATGACAGCGCTTGCCATTTACAGGGTGTGCTAAAACAAACATGATTTACGTTCAGTGTCTTGTTTCTTCATTTAAAATAAATCATTAGATATACTTTTCAATTAGAAATGATCTGGAATTAAGACACCTTTATTTGCTTTTTAAATCATAAAAGTTGACCAAACCAATGTCCAAGTTATCGTCATTTTTAGTATTTTTTTCCCCATTTCTTTCCACGAACTCAGTTTTTCCACGAACTCAGTATGTTGCATTATTGAAACAATCTATGCGGTAATCCAATCATCCAAACACCGTTTCTAATGCTCTTCTAAATAGATCAACATGATCAATGTTTGTTTGAATCTTGTCTCACACCTGGCTCTTCTCTCTACTGAACATTGAATCAGACTGCTGTGTGTGTTTGTTTTCTGGCAGCATTTAAAAAAATGATATTAAGTTATTGCTTTATTTTCATTTCCAATATGATGTATGTTTTTGAAGAAACTTTTGCCATGAGTCTGTGCTGCTTATTAATAAATTGTGGAAAAGACATGTCTAACAGCTCTGCTAAGAACTTGTCCACATCTATCAAATTGGGCTTCAACAAGGGTTTCCATTCTCTGGTCAACAATAACATATCTCTAGAGCTAGACAAAATGAAAGATAAATTGAGATTACCTTGGTCATTTTTTATGATTTAAAAAGAAAATTAATTTAAGTGTTTTGATGCCAAAGTATTTGAATTCTGACTGAAAAACATACTATCAAGGTTGGTATAAAATGGAGAAACAAGGCATTCATATATGAATCTACATCTTTCCGACACACCTAATATTATTACACTTAACTGCAAGTGAAGCAATTTCACCAAATTTAAGCAACGTTGAGTGGCTTCCTTGGTACTATTTTTTTTTGGCGATATATGGTGCTATATATGTATATTTGAGAGCTTTCTGAAGGTTTGATTTTTATTGTTAATTTTTCTAAACCAAGTATCTTTCACATAACTCTTTGTTCTACAGATTATAACAGACAATCAGCTATTTTGTATGGTCTCTGTGATGGTCTTGATTGACATCTTTGTTCTCGTAATATGGCATGCGATTGATCCGATGAAATTTAAAACCAAAAACTTGCACCAAACGGTAAGCACATTGATGTCTTAAACCAGGATATCTTACTTGACGTGAGTGAAATTCACGGTACAAGAGTAATGTACCACATGCTCTGACTTCAGCACATATCATTTCTCGAGCATCAAATAAAGCAGTTATTATTTATCTAATTCGTTAGACGACATTAAAAAAAAAAATCAGCGTAACGTACTATATTTAAACATCACTGAAGTTTATTTTGTTTGCAATTTATATAAAACGTCGTAGCAAAATAAAACCGTATCCATCATCTAATATAAATGTTTTATATAATCTTTAAAATGATCAACTTTCCATACAAACGTGAAAATGATGTGCATCCGCCACGTTTATGGAATTACACAGTTGATATTAAAATGAAAAAGATTAATGAATGTGTAACAGATAGCAATGAAGTCGGTTCAACACGTATTTATGCTTAGTGTATGAACATGATGAATGGCTACAACTGCTGTAAAACAAAACAAGTACCATTCACTGCACTTGTCTTTATACTCTTAAGCTCTCTTAACTACACTTCCCATCTATATACATTTTCAAATGATGATAAGCTTTCATCAACTTCATATATAAGTGCTAAAAATCATACTGGATCACTAAACATGCTAAACGCATTAGTATAGATGTAGTGAGATTTAAAGGGGCAATTCATGATCCACTTTTCAACGTCAAGGTCACCTCTATCAAAATTGATTTTTTTAGCTAGAATGAATCCTTGACTGGTGTATGTTACAACCCCAAAACCATTCTTTCAAATGTGCTTGCATTTTTGAGAAATATGTGAAAATGTGTCATTTTCTAATTATTGTCGGGCCCCGACAATAATTACAGCACAGAAGCCTATGGGGATTTTTAAAATGCTGAAAAGTTTGTAACTTGAAAACGAATGTTCGGATTCAAGTGAAATTTTCAGAATATATATTATGGTGTACTCTTCTTTGTATTTATCCAGAAAAGAGGTAGGGTCAATGTCATATCAGAATCATGAATTGCACCTTTAAGTGCCAACTTATCAAATTCGGAAATGATAATCAAACATACTTTAGAAATAATTAATAAATGTGATTATGTGGTATCTTTTCTATTGTGAATTATTCGTATAAACTTCATTTGAACAATTATGGACATTTGTGTCAAAAGTAAAAATGAAGTTTGTTTCAAATGCACAAGTCTTGCATAGGCCTACAAAGAATGTTGGTTACATTTGGCTTGGTTTCTTGCATGGCTGGTGATATTTGCGTATAATAAGGTCCCGGGGGGGGGGGGGGGGGGTACTCAAGTTTGGTTTTGGTAGGGGTGTGCCGCTGGGAAATTTGAAGTACCACCCATGTTTATACCAATTTTCAAGAAAAAGGGACCCATCCATATACCAAATTCCCAAAATTTCGAGTCCAATTTATACAAATACATTTTTGTACTAAGTACCCCCCCCCCCGAATTAGGTACTTCACCAACTCTGCCATCCCATTATCTTGTTGGTGAACGTTGTGCTCTATTATCTATGATATTTCACACCGCTGACCTACATACACATTAACATATTTAAATCAATACTATCAGATTTTAATCAAAAACTGGTTTATAGTAAAAACAACATAAAATGAAGGAATGTGGCTAAAAAAAATTTTCAAGTGTGTTTTGTCAAAAAACTGATTTGCCACCAAACAAAATGGATAAAACACACATGCATGCATTCCTATACTAAAACATGTGGAATTAAATTCGGGATCCCGAATTTAATTCAACAAATGACCCTAACAGAAAAAGTAAGCATATTTAAGCCAAATCATTTGGAGGGTATTAATATCTACCCAAAACAAAGTCAATGAGCTAAAAAAAATCAAAAGTCATGGGTGTCAGGGGCGTTTCATTTTTAACACTTTATAGTATTGCTTTAAGCAGGCATGACTTTAACTAGGCTTGGTAGTTTTGTTTTGACACTTAAATCGAGTGTTTCTAGACACTTTTTCTGACGTTTTTCGGAATTCCGCTCTATATGATTGACCGTTTGTATTCTGGATTATGTTTTAGGGAAGATTTGCTTAAGCACACCCACCCATTTGTAATGAAAAAATTATATGTGGTTGCAGAGTTGAATTTTTTAAAATTTCACAATTTTTTTAGAAGTGACGAATAAAAAATTTCAGTTGTCTACAGGTTATGTGGACATTCATATATACTCAAGAATTTTTTAATATACCTGCTTAATCTCATGTTATTAAACAACAAACGGAATCAATAACAATAATATGGGTGGAAATTCTGCGCCTGTTCTTTGCTTCAATTCTGCCCAATTTAAGCATTCATCAGTCCTTAATCATGCAGAGCTAATCATCTATTTGTGTGTGCAAAATAACTCCTCATGTGTGTGCAATATAACTTCAGACAATTAAAAAATTGACATTTTTAAATAATTTTGAAATCGCTTGAAGTGTCTAGTTTAATAGTAAAAAATGCCATCATTATCATGTTTTTACATTTTCTACAATAATTTTAGAAAATATATTGTTTTATTTCACCAGGATGATCCAGTAGTACCAAACCAACAAATTCAACCTTACTTGGAATACTGTGCATGTAATTACCATGTTTACTGGTTGGTTACATTGTTGAGCTATAAAGGTCTTATGTTAATATTTGGAACTTTCTTAGCGTGGGAAACACGTAAGGTAAAACATTTGCAATTATTTCACAATTTGTATTTATCTAAAACCAACACTAAAAATAGATGCAAAAGTTGTTTGCGACTACATGTACATGTAACATATAAAAAGAAACAATCACGGCAATAAATTGATATTGCTGAAGTTTTTACTGGTATAACATGAACCTCTTAAGTAAACTTTTATATGTTTATGAAAAAAATGAGATAGATACATTAAACAACATGTTGTAAATGTTGCATAAGTGGCACATTACATTCTCAGTTTATTCGTCTAAATCTAGCACATTTTCCGTTTCAGGTAGCAATTTCAGGACTCAATGACAGCAAGTTAATTGGTATGAGTGTATACAATGTTATAGTCCTATGTACAATTGGTGTTGCAGTTAATTTTGTCATAGATGGAAATCCAGCCGCTTCATTTA
>JXSR01S025792.1:29473-43934 GCA_000969725.1 Ophiothrix spiculata
AAAAAAATGAAGTGAAGTATGAAAAAATCCACACCTTGGTACGCCCATCACTGGCAACGGCTGTCATAATATTCTAGATTTAGGTACAAGGGGTTTCCAAATGCAAATTTAGGACACATTTAACATGTCTTTCTATTGCATCACAAATATCTAAAATATTATAGATACAATAAGTCAAAGGCCACAAAATACTTCAATTAAGCTGAAATTTCATATGGATGTACTTCAAGACATCCTTGTCAACATAAACACATTTGAAAATCATTCGAGATCATTAATGGTTTCAAAAAGGGATCAAAGATCAAATTTATTTATTTATTTATTCCACACAAAAGAAGGCATTTGGCAGGGTCACGGTCACTTTAGTGATAGTAAAGTTCTAGTTTTATCTTTTCTCATGTGTTACTTTATTAAACTTTAATAAAGTAACAAACTAAATGTTATTCCAAATCCGCAGGGGTTTATGCGTGAAACTCACGTTTATAGATTTTAACATGTTTTTTACCAAATAAAGTAATATGTATTAGTGACCAATACTGGGGGGGGGGGGGTGTCTTATTTTTTGAGAATTTTCTTACGGTTTTACACATGTATGATGTATAGCAGCATTCTGTTCGATTTCTTAACTGGTAGCCAGAATTGTTGCCGATGCCTGGCACGTCCCCCCTCCTCTGGTCCATTAACAGTAAAGTATATGGGTTTACTGGTTTTTGAATGCGTTTTTATCTCAGTTTCATCTTTTACTCTGAATGACAAACTTTGAGGGACCAAAACTTGACTTGGCGATTATCAAGGTATCATTTTATTCCTTATACCATGGACTGTGTAGCTAAGTAAAAAATTGAAAATGACCAGGGACCAAATTTACGGCTGGTTTTGAGCTGGATGGTCACTAGAACAAAAAAAAGTTATCTCAGATAAGCTTGTGTTTCACTCTTAAATTAAACATTTCTTATTGACAGAAGATAGCATTTTGCACCTTAATTAAATTTACCTTTTGACTTTTGCAACATTTCCTTCATTTAAATAACTATCTGGGTAGTGGTCTCTACGTCTCTTCCGTTTAAGCAGAATGGGGTTTCTTTTACTTGTATCCTATAAAACAAAGAAAAACGAAAAGCACACATAAATTTACATACGGTATTAATCACTTCAGTGAACAATCAATCAATTAAAAAAAAAAACCTATCAAGGATAGATCATACATATATGGCCATGTGTCATGAACTCACCTAACTTTGGGTTACATGCCTTATTATTTATTGCATGTCACCAATTGATGTTCAAGCTTGGATATTTCACTTACATGTAAATTTCAATGAAATGTAATAAAAGTATATATATAAATTTGGAAAGCTACAGTTGTATGGAATCTAAACATGTGCATTGCATCTCGTTATAGGGTGACCTTGAAAATATACAGGGTGAAACATTTTTTAAATCAAAATGAACTATTATATATGTTTAATAATATGAAATGAAATCAAGTTGTTTTGAACTGCACATATATGACTTATTTCTCGGAAGACATGGACAATCACAAAGAATGGTATGGAAGTTTTTATTTTGGACCAAATACATTGCATACCAAGTTGAAACGAACGATCATATGCATTTTTTCCGAAATCCTCACTAAACTCACTTGTTTACATTTCTCTTGAGATGGAACCCAGTCACCGTCACCGTCATCTTTATCCAGATCTTCAGCCGTTTCATCACCACTTTCCTCATTCTTCACACAAGCTTCATCACTGACGATGCAACTTTTGTCTTCTGTGTTCATATCATTCCGGTAACCATTTCCACACTTAACTATACTAATATCAACAATTTGGTTGTCATATGCAGTCTCTTTATCATTCTCGTTTCCAGTTTTGGTGTAACTTTTCCCTTTGAAATTGGAAATTTCATCCTGATGTTTTATCTCTCCCTTCTGGTCAACATCTTCTTTCTGAGGCCTGACATCTTTGTTCTGACCAACAAGCTTCTTATGATCTCGAAGATCTGTCACATTATTAAAGTCTCGTGTCTGAACTATGCCACCTTGGTCTTGAAAATCATCTTCAATATCATCACTCCGCATTGTTAGCACTTTGCATTTCTCTTCTGTATCACACTTTTTCATCATACACAAAATATCTTCTAGAAGATCCCAGCCATTTTCTGTTGAGTTAGGTGGCAACTTATTCCTCTTCTTATTATTCTCCCACTGCAGGCATCCACTGATAATGACATCATAGCTACATGAAAAAATAAATAATTGTTAATCAAACTGGATTAAAGAAATTTTAAAGACTTAGTTTTCACATATTTTCATGATTTAATTATTGCAATAGTTTGATGCTGTACAATGTATGTCTGAATAGTCATCCTTTCACAATCAGATAAGAGCAAAAATAGGTTGACATCATGATTCTGAAACATATACATGTATGCATGTACATTGTGCAAATTGTTAAAGAGTTTTGACCTGACTTTTAATCAATTTATTATTTCATCTTGTTGAAGGTACATAGATAGTTTCAACAGGTGTATTTCCTCTGATCACCCTTCTGACATAATTGAAACTGAGTTAGGTAGGCGCTGTGGGTAAGAGAGCATGAAAATCAGGCTATACAGGGTGCAGTTGCCCACAATACTCCCTTATAACACCAAGGAGAGATTTAGATAATTATCAATTGTTGGCACATTATTCAAAATCTCTTGCAAATTATGGTCTCTCTTAATATGCTAATAATGGGTAATGGGCTTGACTTATATTGAAGTCCACTGTTAGTTGTTTTACAGATGCATACAAAAATAACATCTATAGATAAATCAAAATCTTTTGATAATGCAGCAAAAGATGTGGCTATACATTTAAACCTCGCCCTCTTTGTGTTACACAACATATTTTGCTACATGCGACGCATGTTCACCTGCTCTTTTTAGTCAGCTCAACAACTAAAAAGCTGTGATGGCAAAAGTATACAATTCCTGAAAGGAATTTTATAAAACAGAGAATCAAAAATGTATACTTGGACTTTCATAAGGTAAATAATTTAAACGCAACAAATTTAACTGAATTCTCTTTGCAGGCCTACTAAAGTAATTCTTTGGCTGTTTGGAAGAGCTTAACAAAACCACTATTTTGGGGTAGAGAGTTCAAAACGCATGACCTTACATAAAATGATCAAAAGCTTACCAGTCTAACAGGATCTTGGCTACCTTCATATCATCTGTCAACTTGTGTTGAAACTTAACTGCCTTCCATCGCACAGTATCAATAACACTGCAATTGGTCATATTTACATGTATCTGTTTAAAAAATAGAAAGGGGACACTCGTTTTTTTCCCTTCTTTTTTCTGAAAAGAAGTGTGTACAAAAGTGTTTTCCGCTTTTTTCAACCAGTGTTTGCCCACATGTAGGTGTAGTTGTCCAAGATGAAAATATTAAAATGTCCATATTGCCATAAAATCCAATATATACAAGGCCTATTGAATTTTGCAAGCCAGTAATTCCATAGATGACATTGGCTCTCTTACCACCACTGCCACCATGAAATTTCATGTGATAATTCTAACTGCATTACATCGCCACCAGTCCAGCCCCATCAAGGTTCTCTATATTTGTGGCCAAACCAGAGCCTTCATTTTCAAGTTACACACCACATACCGGACACTATCTGTCCAGCCCTTTAAGGGCCCTGTCAACCCTTTGTTTTCAGAAATGGTTTTTGCTCTGTAACTCAGCAACGGATAATCAAATCAAAATAGAAGTAAATATTAATTTTCTAGAAGTGGATTTGCATACTGAGTAGGATGGCGAGGTCATTTTTGAACCAAAATGTGTACTTTTGGCCCCAAGTTCCAAAAACCATGCATTTCTCAAATTTTTGATTTTTTTCTTAGTTTTTGAGATTTGTCAAAAAATGGTCCAAAAATGTCAAAAATTCCACCACTGCCACAATTTTTGGCAAAACATGACATTTGTTGCCCTATTTTTTGTAATATTTCAAAAACTAGGGGGGGGGGAATCAAAAATTTTAGAAAAAAATGCATTCCTAGATATTGCTTTTTAGATTCTAAAAATTAAAATGGTTCAACGTTTCACCAAAGCAAAATTTAGTTGACCTTTCCCATAAAACTTTGGCCCAAACAGCATGATTTTTGAACCTTAGGGCCAAAATTACACATTTTGGTCGCAAAATGACCTCACCAGGCAAATATCTAGGGTCTGGTGCCATATTCCACGCTTGCATCACGACCAATGCGTAAACACTGCATTCCATATGCGATACACTCTTACTCAGAAACTTAAACGACGCACGACCACATTTTTATTTCAATTGATAACGAGCAATATAGTGTTTGTGTATGAGTCACGGAATATATTCAGGGTTTGGTTTATTTTCATTTCTGAAAACCATGAATACAGGTTTTGTTTAAACTATGTTTGATCAATGAGATTACAGAATTTGTGTACACTAAAGGATAAGGGCATTTCCAGCCTTACTCGCATTACCTTTTTTTTGCGCCATTTCCTCTTTCAAGTGCTGTAGTTTTTACAAAAGGTGGACTACTTCCTTCATCTTTCACACCTACATACCTTACAGTTATGACTTTCTATTGGTAGTAATAACCAAACTTTCTGTCAAAATATGTGACCCGGGCAGGCGTCTAAGAACAGCGTTACTCGCGTTACCTTTTTTGGACATGGCAAAATTTGACACAACTTTGATTTACTTGTTTGCTCAAAATAAAAGACTTGCAAGCAATTAATGTTATTTATAAAATACCCATGGTATTGAAGTGCAAAACAGTACAGTTAAAATGAGAACTACTTAACATGTAAAAATTGGGGAGCATAAAGTCCGTTACTCGCGTTAATGATTTGTCCACTCATTCGAAAATGGTCTAATAACAGGTTTACTCCTATAATTTTCATCATGTTTCTATTTGACAGTCTTGTAAACTTCAAACTTTCTGTTACTCGCGTTACTGTTACTCTCGTTTTTTTTACTATCTTCTTCATTTGGTAAGAAATACACCCACAATTTCTTAGAAATAATCTAAGATGATTTGTAAGAGATCATTACATCATATTTAGTCTGTTACAGCAATATGATAATGTTTACTTGTCTTTATTTAATCATCACACTTAAACTAGCTGAGCACCTTTTTATTTGCACTGCACTGACTGCACAAATTGTAGCAAACACTCTGGGCTCACTGCAATTAACAAACATCAATGTATTTAAAGCTGCAAGAAATTTTTTCAGGTTACTCCTAATTGTCTCTTACCAGAAACTAGCAAAAATGTATGAGAATGTTGGACTAAGTATTTACTTTTATCATCAAAACTTTACTGTTACTCGCGTTACCTCTGTTACTCATGTTACCCGTTACTCGCGTTACCATTTTAAGGAGCTCTGTATTTTGCTGTTGGAATCAATGATAAACTTCTGTGGTTATTTTCTTATTTAGTATGATGGGTATGAGGAAAATTCAAAATGGGACAAAAGTTAAGGGATCCTTTAACAAGATATTAGAAAAATTGTGTCTTTTTGTTACTCGCGTTACCTCAAAGAAAGACCTTCATTGTTGTCCACCATGTACCTAAAACTTAAATGTTGGATCATTATTTCTATTTTATTTTGAAAGATGACACACCTACAACAATGTGTTACCTTGTTGGTTCTGTGCTCTTTGTATTAAAATATAAGACAATTTAGAATACACCTTTTTAAGCTTAGTTTTGGGAACTCAACTGCATCTTTAGAAAATGTAATTCTAACACCAAAAAATGATACAGGATAGGGTAAAAAGTTTATATCATGATCAACACGTATGTTAGCAATAACTTGGGAGTGAAAATGAAGTCCAGAAGTGAAGTTGATTTTTTTAACTCATGTCCATTTTTCATGGAAATGCCCATAAATATTTTTATTATGATAAGTTACAGAGCAGCAAAAAACATAAATTTCTGAAAATGAAGGTTTGACAGGGCCCTTATTAAAGGGCTGGACAGTATAGTGTCCTGTTGTGTGTAACTTGAAAATGAAGGCTCTGGTGTGGCCATAAATATAGAGAACCTTGAAGGGGCTGGACTGGTTACAATTGAAGAGTGCTTTTTCCAAAACTCACTTAGTCCACTTTTGGTTGAAATTAAACCAAGCACATATACGAATGGTGTTCATCATGAGCACTAACAGACCAACTTTGCAAATTCTCAAAAAACAATCAGTCACCATTCCTCAAGCACGAGAATTTACCATTTTTTTTTCAAAACTCGTTAAACTCAAACTGTTACTCTGAGTCTTAACTCAATAGCTACAAATTTGCAACTATATTTATTATTATTATTATTTATTTAATACACCTGTAACTATAAAAGCAACTATAAATTCAACTGACTACAACTCAAACTCATAAATAGGCATGTTCATAAAAATTTAAAAATCATTTGTTTTCAACAAAATGATGTTAGATGGAAAGATACCCAGGGGAAAGATATTTTAATTCCCTTCAAAATGAGGGGTCAACCATCTGAAACGGTGGAGAAATGGTGACGTTGTGGGTGAAAAATGGGCCCTGAAATATCCTCAAATTTGGCAAAAAATTGTGACCCTGGCATTGCCATTGACTGTGTAATGTTCTGGGTCAAGACCCATTTTTTCACAACGAAGGAGCATTCTACAAAAAAGCTTCCATTTTGAACATGAAATTTGGCTATTACTATCAGATATATGTTATGTATCAAAGATTTGAGACCCACATTTTTTTTTACTCAAAACTATTAGGCCTAACATTAAGCATTAAAAATGAACTTTTTCTGATTGGTCACAATTTTTTGCAAAAGAGTGAGCCCTCTAGAGGCCAATTTGAGCCCACCACTATCATAAAATACATTTACTCCTTGGATACAATGACGGTAGATAGTTCGCTTGTCAGAGCAGACTGCCAAATTTTTCTCCAAATTAATGACATCATTTTCTTCTTCTTCCAGTGTCGGTAAAGTTGTGAAGGTCTATCGAAATTGACCGAGGTGTAATTTGTGAATGAATTTAAATATTTTGGCCCTCTGCTTCTGCTACTTCGCAACGCTCCAATTGGAACCAAACACGAAGGGATTTGAAATCCAGAATATGTGACCGAAACGATGTGGGGAACAATCAGGGGTAGAATACCCTACTCTTCACGATACTGACTGCGACTGCATACATGTACAGATATGATTCTTCTGTACATGGGACCGACGGCTTAACGTCCCCTCCGAAGGACGACAATCTCTCATGAAATATTCACCCAACTCTAAATACTTCATGCAAGGGGCGGAGAAGATCGAATATCTGACCTAATGCTCCCACCAAGTCAGACAAACATCTTAGCAAAGATTCCATTCCAGCAAGGCAACCCTCACTGGGAATCGAACCCGGGCCCAATGCGTGCAAGGCGAGATTGCTAACCACTGCACTACGGCGCCCTTCCTGATGATTATCAGAAGTTAGGAACATATTTTGATAATGATATTATATGGGATTATCATATTACATGTATCATGATTATCATTTTCAGTCCATGTAAACTTCCGCTGGTTTTTATCCCGGTACTCCATCTCCGGTCTTCTTCCTCTTGCATTCAAAACTGAATTTAAAAAACATCTTGTGAGTCCTGTTGAAGATAAGCTTCATTTAGCTTACTTGGTACAAAGAACTAAAGCCTAAATAAGTCAAGGACAGGTTACTTTACTTACTTGGGTTACTTGGTAGATAGACTCCTTGGCCCTCAACTTTTCTTTGAATTACATACTGCAATGCTTGGTTTGGTGCAGAGACTGTACTACTACAAGGTGATTAAGCTTACCCGATTACTCTGTAATCAAACCTGTCGCATAATTGCACATACCCAAGGCCAATATCTCCAAAAATGATCATATTTATCAGATACGACCTGCAACACTCCACACATATGACAAAGGATATTTATAATAAATTTACCTATTATAAACACTTCCCGAAGTTGTTAGTCACACAAAAATGATGTTTGAAGATGTGTTTACAAATGGTTACCGACGTAAAAAAAACCAAAAAAAACGTTTGATTTCTCAGTCAGACTCTGATCGGAACAGTGCGATTTTCATAAATTTAATTCAAAAAGGTTCCTTTCATGAACATAGAATAAAATATTTCTGTTTTTTCAAGTACCATTTGTATTTTTCAATTTATGCACAAATGGCCGTTATATGATAGGCTGTACTACACAGCTTGCCTCAAGCCAAAAATGAAGTTTTTTTGCTTGTGTTTCTCGAGCAAGATTAAGCTTACATCAATTTGAACAAAAGAAAGTCAAGTCGAGACACCTGTACACGTTTTTCTATAAAAGTCTATTCAATGGCAACATATATTTATTCTTAATGCAGCATACTTACACATAATACTTCTCTTTACCCCAAAATTATGGAAATTGACCTTTAAATACGTCCGTCATTGTGAGAAAACTGCAGAAGCGATCGCAATTAGTAATTTAGTATTCTCGAGATAATAAAGTGAGTGCATAATAAGACATGACGTCATCAATTAAATTCTTTGGACATGAAGCGGGCAGGGAAAGGGGGGGGTGCTAAAATTCATAGGTGCCCTTGGCAGCCCTACCAGGGGGTCTTTTGGGGACAGGCTAAATAAAGAAAAAAGGGGTCTTTCGGTGAGTAGTTCTCAAAAAGGGGGTCATTCGGTAAGGACAGTAAAAAATAGGGGGTCTTTTGGTAAGCATCTCATTGCATTGAAAAAGGTAGGGTCATTAAGTGAGGCTCTCAAATAAAAAGGCGGTAGAGACAGGAAATCGTCCTTTTCTTCTAGCTGTCAATCAAATAGATAGAGACACGACACAACACGTATTTATTGGTCGAGATCGATTTTTACCATGCGTGTTATTGCTTAATAATATTCAATGAATAAAAATATTAAATGAAAAATAAATAAATGAACAGCTTATGAGTACCCAAAATAAACATAGATAAGTGAGTAAATACGGCAAGTGAATAAACAAATAAATAAATAGATCTAAATAAATAATATATGAATAAATAAATAGGCCTAAATATGCCTATAAATAAATAAATCATAAATCATAGGCCGAATTAAATAAAAGAATGAACATATAAATGAACAGCTAAATAAGTACCTAAAAAGCCTATGCAAAAAAAGTTATGTTACAAAAAATAAAAACTTAATTCATAGATAAGTAAGTGAATAAGTAAATAAATACGGTAAGTGAATAAACAAACAAATAAATAGGAATAAATAAATAAATAAACAAATAAATAAAATCAACCATTCATTACATGCCATTTCAATCAAATTTATTAGTAAATGAACTAATAAATACCAGGCCTAGATGAAATATATTCCCGGGAAATTAACAATTAATTAAATGAAAATGAATAATCAGGTAGGCCCTACATCTGATCTGAAATATCAGATAAATCCCATTAAACAAATATTAAAGGGGCAATTCATGATTCACTTTTCACCCTCAAGGTCACCTCTATCAAACTTGAGTTTTTTGGCTTATAAGAATCCTCAACTGGTATATGTTACGATCACCAAACCATTCTTTCATACGTGCTTGCATTTTTGAGAAAATCTAGAAAATGTGTCATTTTTTAATTATTGTCGGGGCCCCGACAGTAATTACAACACAGTAGTCTATGGGGATGTTCAAAATGCTGAAAAGCTTGTAACTTGGAAACGGAAGGTCGGAATCAAGTGAAATTTTCAGAGTATATTTATGTTGTACTCTTCTTTTTATTTAGCTAGAAAACAGGCCATATCAAAATCATGAATTGCACCTTTAAATATAACTTCAAAATTAAACATAATTTATTGTAATTAGGCCTTGTCTTATAAGTTATAGTATGATAGTATTACCAATGTTAGCTGCAACATGCTCAATGAACATATTACGTCATCATATCAACAGAGTTTATGACCATCGCGAGTGAGCTAAATCGATTATGGCCAATTTATGATGTGTCTCAATCGATTTGATTGACAGCTAGATGAATAGGACGATTTCCTGTCTCTACCGCCTTGTAAAAATTGTCTCAAATATATCGAAAACTTGAGGTTTTCCAGTGAGGTGTTTAAACGAATCCTAGACATTTCATACCCATTCACTTTCATCCCTTGGTCACTTCATACCCGTTTTTTCATACCTTAAAAACCATGAAATAATTTTCATTGGGGTATCAAAACCTATTAGATATGATCCACAGGTGTTAACACTCGCATAGAGCCAAAATCATCAGAAAAAAATGGTAAAACTCAAGGGTCATTCAGTGAGAGGTTCTTCAAAAAGTGGGGGTCATTCGGCGACTGAGAGTGTTTGAGAAAAATGTATTTATGAAAACAGGGGTCATTCAGTGAGTCGGATTTGTTTTGAAAAATGGGGGTCATTCAGTGAGAGAGCATGTTGAAAATGGGGGGTCATTCGGTGAGAGGCGGTTTGAAAATGGGGGTCAATGTGGCCGCACACTGGGGCCGCACATCCCCGTCACATGTTTTTAGGGAGTGACCTCTCACCTCTTTTTAAGCTCACTAGTAAATAAAAAGAAGGATATAACATGTAGCCCTGTGTAGTCATGAAAATTTAACTTAATTCCGACAATTTGTCAAGTTACAAACTTTTCAGCCTTTTAAAAATCTCTAACTTTGAAAGTGGTAGGTATGTCAGGCGCGAAGTGCCAAAATGGGGGTCAAGTGAACTGATTTTCTGTAAAAACTGGGGGTCTAGTGAAGTGATTTTTTTTTGCCGACAATAGCCTCCTGAACTGAACAGATCCTCAATTTTAATTGGGGATCTAAATTGGGGATCTAGTGAGTGACCTTGCAGCCTGATCATAGGGGTATTGACTGTCGGACATATGTATCCTGCTCACATATGTGAGTGTCCCCCCCCCCAGGGGAGTTTACGGCAATACAGTTATGTAGTATTGGAACTGAAAACCTAATTTTTAAACCAAACTATGGCAATCAAATTTGAAAAAAAAAACACCTAATTTTTGGACTGAAAAAATATTGTCACAAAAAAATGATTAACAATCAAAACAAACAAAAAAGAAACTTTTTTTTTGAAAAACAGGTGAAAACCCAAGTCTATTGGCAAAATAAACAGGTTTTTGTAATGAAAAACCAAGTTTATCAAATTTGCATATTGAACATAATGGTGAGGTAATTTGTTGACCAAATTGTGTAATATTGGCAATTTATGTTTTTTGGCCCAAAATTTTACAGGCAAGCTAGCCAAATTTTGCTTTGGTGAAATTTTGAACAATTTTATTTTTAGAATCTGGAAAGCAATCGATTTTTTTTTAGTTTTTGAGATATTGTCAAAAATGTCAAAAATCCCAGCGCTGCCACCATTTTTTGGCAAAACATGACACTGATATAGGGCCTAAATGTCCCATCTGTCACACACTTGGCTTGATTAACCGTGTATTACCACTTGAGATATGACACAAAAATCTGCATATGGTTCTGACATTTTAATTTTGAAAATATAAGTCTTTAAGTGAAATTAGCAAAAAAATTTGGCAAAACATGAGACACTGATATAGGGCCTAAAATGTCCCATCTGTCACACACTTGGCTTGATTAACCGTGTATTACCAAGATGTGATTTGAATACAAAAGGATTATAGATAAAGATATCCTGTACCAAGATTGCTTACTTTTAAAAATGGACAAAGGATGTAATTCGAGATGTGTTTCCTCAAAAGAAAGTTTTTTGAGTCTGATCTGTCACACAAAGTTTACATGTGGCTATGTATATTTAAGACCAAAGATTCACTGTCAAGTTTATATTTACATACAACTATCAAGGGTTAACTTATATAATTTTTTGAAAAAGATCCCTGTATGTTTTGAAACATTTTGAATAGACACAAATTCCTTTATTTGTTGTGTCTGTTAAGAAATTACCCAGACCATTAATATGACAAAAACACAAAAATCTGCATATGGTTTTGACATTTTAATTTTGAAAATTGAAGGTTAAGTAAGTGAAATTAGCAAAATTAGCATAAAATATTGCTCTTACAGTATACAAAGCAAAATATTTGGCATCACACTCAGTATAAAAAACAAAAATCAATGAAAAAAAAAATTAATATACCAGTACCGTACTACCATTAGTCTTCAATGGACCACAGTTTATATTCAGAATGTTGAAGTTTATCTAACTACATGTCCGCAAGGAAAACACCAAGGGTTCTGAAGAGGTCTTTTAACATGGGATTTACTTGTAACGTTATTACTATGCGCCTGAATTCACTCGCAACTAATCTCTGCAAGTTTCATGTGTCCAACACAAAACCTACATTAAAGCCTAATTTAAATGTTTTGGTGCACAATATTTTTATCATTATGGAAAAGTGATTGGGTGAAGTACCATTTTACAACATATATCAACACAAATTGTGAATAAATAAAACAATAAATGAACATCATTAGGACATCAAAACCTAGCACTACGGAAAAGAACAAAACATAAAAACTTGCTATTTGCTACTTTTTGCTATTTCCTGCTCAAAACAAAATTAGTCTCAACAAATATTATAGTTTCAATATCATCACTTCGGGCAATAATGTTTACTATTGCCACCAGAGCCAACGTTTGTACAAAATGTTATAATACATTTGTATTTCTTCAAGTGATAAATAAACAATCAAGAGTGAAAAGAAGATGTTTAACTCTTTTAAGGCATGGTGTCAACCCTTCATTTTTGGAAAAGATTTTGCCCTGCAACAAAGTCCGGGGGGTGGGGTAGGGGTTTAACTGGGTATTCTGACCGGGTAACCACCAGCGTTACATAAAAGGTAAGACCGGGGGTCAATTTCACTATTACGATGCATCGTAGCTAATGAAGGGTTCAGCTCGTAACTACAACTAGACTTCACAAAGACGTGAAAACCCTTTGTGAGTGTTCACCGCATTGTAAGGTATATGAATTATGCATTAGCAAAATTGAACCCATAACGTTGCGTGGGGTCAAGAGATGGTCGTAGCTAACGATGGGTTTTGGTTCTAACGACGGGTTAACGATGCATTTTAATGTTAAAATAGTGAAATCGACCCCTGGACAAGTCTCAAGACTTGCATTATAGGGTAGGTATCAAAATCAACCTGGTACTCTGCAAGTCTCGCATAGAGTATCAAATTTGGCTTTTAAGTCTCTGATCAAACTTTAAAGTAAGAATGGTCGAATAATGCCAATGGTGCCTCAAATTGCCAATAAAAGTGCTTCATACACTTATAAACACTTCTTTAAAGTGTTCAAATAGTATTAAGTTACATTTTACTTATGATATCTTGTAATAATTATTTTGTCACATTTGTGTACACAGTATCAGATAGGGTATTCATTTGAACAGATATGGTCCCAAATAGGGTATGCATTCAAACAGATATGTTAGATTTATGGTCTCAGATAGGGTATCATTTTACCCATTTCTACCAATTTTTGGTCTCACATAAGGTCACTTTTGGAACTTGAGGGATTTGGGTGGTTACCTGGGCACAAATATCACTTAATACCCCTCCCCCCTTGCAACAAAGCTACCAAAATTTAAATCCATATGAAAGTATGTATTTTTAGAAATGGACTTATATGCTGAACGAACATGACGGTGTACTTTAGTTGATTTTTGACAAAAATCTGTTATTTTGGACCTAGGGCCAAAAATTGTGTTTTGGAGCCAACATTTCCTGGAAAGTCCAGGCATGAGAATGGCTTATTGTAAAAAAACCTGAAAGTTACCGACCCAACGCAAGTGAAGGTCCTGGATTTTAGCCATAATGAATCTCTTTTGGAGCTCTTGGAAGACCCCTCTTCGAAAAACTGCATTTTCAACAGTTGCACAGGGCTTCTGCACATCTATACTACCACAGGATAGGCCATTTCAATATGTTGTAATCAGGGAAGTGAGTCCAACAATAAGCAAAGGTTTGACATTATGACCCCCTGCAAGGGCCCCAGTCCTGCTAATGGGGACCAGATGAGGTCCACTCTTTTTACGTCCGTCTTACCAATATAACCAAATGCGTAAGTATATTTTAAACTTGTTGTATTGGCCATCCCGTGCATTCCAAATGTCCAATTTTGGCGTAAATGGTACTTTATTTAATTACAATTATTTAATATTTTAACACCCATACCTAAAACAAGATGGTTCGCGAACCAGTAGTCTCGCCTGCGTATCGTCCGCCTACTTAATCATTCAGTTCTGGGGTGGATCCCAAGGGAAAGGTCATACAACTGGGTCACCATTGGCACTTTTGATCGCTGGCCCAAGACGTACAATTTGAGAACTTAACCTTTGATATCTGACAAAGTTGAAAATTTGACCTTTCTTTTGACCTTTGACCCCCAGGGAAAGGTCGGACGACGGGGTCACCATTGATACTTTTGATCGCTGGTCCA
>JXSR01S025792.1:44893-75317 GCA_000969725.1 Ophiothrix spiculata
ATTCACATAATACAAATACCATTCATCTTTTTCTTATTTAAGTTATTATTAAAGACAAAGGCTTCTACCTATACAATGTAGAACACCACTTTCTTGTCAACGTCTTAATATATCTCCTGCGTGTGTCTTTACTTTTTGTGAACATTGAATTTTGCACGGCATATCAACCACAAGGTGTCGCTAAGTGGGAGCTTTCTTATTGAGTATCATTTTTCACGGGACCGAGTTAGTCCGAGAGTACACAGGCTTCTTTAGTTTTATAGTATATTTGTATACTGCTGCATGCATTTAGGGAAAGTCCGTGTGCCGATAACAGTTAATCAAAATTATTACACTGAACGTTCTCTATAACATAAAAAGCATACTGCGTATTCTGTATAAATTCTTGTAAAATACGCAAAAAACGTAGTTGGCAGCCTGATTTAGACGCGAAATGAGAAGAATTCGAGCTTCTAAATGAAAATATATGACTTACCCCTAGACCTCACCCCCAAATATTATTTCAAATTAACATTAGAACTTGGAGACCATAGATTTTACTCTTAAAAAATCGGAACTCCATTAAAAAACGGAAAATTCTCATGCCTGAAAGTCTAACTAAAATTTGCTTGTGTAATAAGTGGAACTAAATTACATTTATGAATCTAGAAACCAAATTACTTTTTAGCATAAATCTTGAAACCAATGTCCAGGGTCTTGTTTTCTCAAGGTTTTGATTTCTATTTTACTTATTGAAATATTGTAAAAAGTATCTTAAATGTGGTAATTTTTGCCATAAACAATGGACAAAAATTGCCACATTTGACCTATTTTTGGCCATACTTCGAAAAATAGGATAATAATCAAAAAAGAAAACCAACCCTGGACAACTGTTTGCAGATCTTCTTGTACAATAAATACAAGTTTTATTGAAGCACATTTTATTTAGGTTTTCCAAATATCTTGGTGTCAAAATACATTTTTGGCCCTAGAGCAAAAATGTTACAGTGTTGTCAAAAACTAAAGTCACCATCATGTTGGATTTCATATTTGATTAAAAGGTCCAGAGCAAAACCTTCAAAAATGATGGGTTGATACCAAACCAACCTTAAGCGCACGTGAAAATGCAGGGTTGTTTAATATGATCATTTGAAAGTTCTCATCACTTAGATGAATGAGAGCATGGAATGGAATATTCAAGTTTTATGACACTACATTTATACCACATGGTCTGTACAATGTACATGTACTTCTTGAATTTATGTTTAAAACACTCACAATAACATTATAACATTAGAAGAGGAAAAAGTGCATGGAATTAAAAAAATAGCACCCCTCAATATTCATTTACATCATTAAACTTTAATCCCTAAACCTTAAAACAATAGTCTATAAATTATGACAAATTAAATTACATACTGAAAGAGATGGGTATTACATGCATAACAAGATGGTTTGTGAAACAATAGTCTCGCCTGCTTTATCGACTGCCTGCTGCATCATTTATCCTTCGTATTTTAACAAAAAATTTCTCTTTAATTTCTGTATTGTGGTCACTTTTTATTCTACCTGGGTCGCAAGCCAGGGTTTAGGATTTAGGAAGCCATGTTGAAGAAGTCCTGTCGCACAGGAATCTATAATTAATGAAAATGTGAGAATGTTTTGCACAGCAGGGAATATGTACCACAAAAAACATTTTAATCTGCTATTTGTATGACAAATTTTTGTTGAATTTAAAACAAAGACTATTTGACAATCCAACAAGCCACTAACATCAGCAATATAGTAATGTAATACAAGGCAAAGATTATTTCAGTAATAACTACATATTGCAACAAGTGTAGGTTCGGCCATATAGCAGTGACCCATTGAATACAATTTTATACAACAATACTAGTGTATTCACCAAATTCTGTCATCACAGATTCACAATGCATGATTAATTATAAATGATAGCCATTCTGTTTACACACAGCCAGGGCTATGCCACAGGAGCAGCATACAAAAAAAAATGTAAAAGCCTTTCCCAATATAAACAACTGTGATTAATCTTAGTTGAAGATATTAAGGACATATATACCACCACCAAATCCCTACATATTCTGCAAATCACTACACATTTTGTGTAATGGTTTTATTTCCATTAAAAAAGTATGCGGTTTTTGCAGTACAAGGGTCTCTAATTAGAAACTGTTTCATAACATTTTGTGTGTTAAATTTGGGTTTAAACTAAAGAATGAAGTCTCTACAATACATTTAGTGACCCTAAAAATTTGAAGTTTTAATCTCACACAAAAGTGGGTCCTTGAAGGGGTAAAATGGCCAGATTGCGTTTTCAGGCCAAAAAACGGGTAAAAAATATCAGGGGGTAACTTCGGGCTCCCATAGTGCGAAAATGAGACCCCCATACATGGGATTATTACATTAAAATGTGAAAAATGTCTAATCCATTGATATATAGTTTATTACAAAAATATTGCCGCAAAGGCCTTAAAACGAGCGCCAAAGACAAAGGATTTTGTATGTATTTCAATGGGAGGTTCGATTGGTCATATGTTGGTGGTGTGCATCCTTAAGCTGCAAATAATATTAATTTTAATTTCTAATTTTACATAATTTGGTTGATATAAAATATTGCACCCTTTATGGAAAAAAATATTCATCACATTGAACGGGATGGTGAATGGGTGATCATATAACTCAAGAAACATTTTAAATGTCTTCCATTTTTCTCAAAAACATTCATCACGTGTACATAATAAAAGGTACCGTAGTACGTAGCACCACAACAGGTTATAGTATTGTCCTTTGTTATATGGCGTCAGGGCCTCTTGTTGGTAGCTTGTCATTGCAAGCTGCTGGAAGCAATAATGTGACACTTCAACAAAGTTGTGGTGCTATATTAATGGAAACTGATCAAACTAACTTGATTCATACCGCCCTCAGCTGCCACTTCAACCAAAATCAATTCGAAATCCAAAATCAAGTAATAAATCTATTACGCAAACATTTTCTCAGCTTATCTCTGTATGGATTTCTGCGGTGATGTACAATGTAAGCATATTTATGTAGACATATTGTTAATGTGCCCTTGCAATATAATGATGACAAACTAAATACAGCAAGATCACACACAGTTGAAAATTGGTCAATATCATTGCTACAGCAGCATTCGGATTACCAACTGGTATTTAAAGCTAATTAGATAGCCCTATATTGCACTATTTCTTGGTACCACTTGTGAGAATTAACCTGTCCTGATAAGGCTTTGGAGAACAATTAGGCCACAACTTTGTGCGACCGGCCGCAACCTGGCCACAGCCTTGATTTTCCAAAATGGCGACCGTAGGCTTGATTATGCACTTCTAAATAATTTCAAAACAAGTAATGAATATTTTACAATAATCTTGAGATGAAAACTCATGCCTACAGTCGCCATCTTGGAAAATCAAGGATGTGGCCAGGTTGCGGCCAGCCGCACAAAGTTGTGGCCTAATTGTGCTCCAATGCCTAAATTAATGTGGTTTCACACATTTTTGACATAAATGGGTGATCTTCTATACTTTGAAGTCTCAGACAATGATTTCTCAGTTCACTAAGAAATGCAAAGGGTTTATTGCACATAGAACCAAGAATGTCGTTTAAGTTCTTACCAGGAGACTTCATAATTACTGTCATGGCTGATAAAATTCAATGGGAGAGATGTTTTGATCATATCACTTGCGTGAATCAAACTATCCTGATACGTCGACTAGAATTCACCCATTGATGACTCGGATGGGGTGATCCACGCTTTCAAGTCCCTTATTCCCCAGTTCAATCTTATCTTTGCTCTTACCAGACTTCGCAATACTGTTATGGCTGATTGACTTCGATGGGAGAGCATCTACTTCTTCAAGTCTCTGGCACAGATTTCCCATTTCAATTCCATGTTCGCTCTTAGAATGTGACTTCAAACTACTGTTATGGCTGTATGATTTGCCACATAATGAGCATAGGTATGGACGTTCATGGGTGTGAACTCTTAAATGTGTTTTCAAATTGAACTTGCAACTAAATGTTTTACCACAGAATTCACAAGTTAGAAGTTTATCGCCATGAGATCTCATTATATGTTTCTTTAATTCATACTTAACTTTGAACCCTTTACCGCAAACTTCACAGATGTGCGATCTGTAACTAACATGCCTTTTCCTATGTTCTGTCAATGGGCCAGGCACTGGAAATCCTTTTCCACAAATTTCACATACGTATGGATTATCACCAGTCTCTTTAGCTTTATGAATCCTCAGGTGTCTATTCCAACCACTGAACGTTGTGAAAAATACCCCACACAGTTCGCAGGTGCGTTGAAAATGATTCCTAATTCGATGTGTCTCAAGTCTTACTGGAGGGACAAGTTCATTACAATCAGGGCAAGGAGTATAGATATTTGCTAATTTAGTAATTCTTTTCAATTCCATACCATCTATTTTGGTCACCTTTTCGTCTTCTGATGCTTGCGCATGATTGGTTGCGAAGTGTTTTCTGAATTCATCCACAGAACCCACTGTATGTACACATATTTTACACTCGATTACTTTGGTCACATTGGGTACAGTCAAAAATTCCACAGTTCTTGTACATTTTCTGCAAAGAAACATAAAGAAAGGAATAAAACAAGGTTGACTTTTGAGATATAGTTGACTTCATCAGTCAGTACATGTAGTTACTGTTTTGCCTGGCAATATGCGCATGCATCAAAAGGAACTGAATTGTATATTTGGGAATTCCTGCCACGATTGCATGGTAAAGCGGGAGTTTTGAAAGCACGGTCCCTGAACAAAGCAAGCTGCGCGCATACTGCCGGGCAAAACAATAACAAAAGTCAACTGATCTATACAGTACAAGAACAAATAGTAAAAATACAAGAAAATAATGTTCTCTTAGCTCAGCTTGTTTATCACTCTTAACTTCTTTCTTAAAGGTGCAATTCATGATTTTGATGTGGCCTCTTTTTTAGCTAAATAAAAAGAAGAGTACAACATAAATATATACTGAAAATTTCACTTGATTTCGATCGTTCGTTTCCAAGTTACAAGCTTTTCAGCATTTTGAAAATCCCCATGACTACTGTGTTGTAATTACTGTCAGGGCCCCGACAATAAATAGAAAATTACACATTTTCTCAACTTTCCCAAAAATGCAAGCACATATGAAAGAATGGTTTTGGGATCGTATCATATACCACTTGATGATTCTTATAAGCTAAAAAAATCAAATTGATAGAGGTGACCTTGAGAAAGTGAAAAGTGGATCATTAATTGCCCCTTTAATTGAAAGAGACAGCATTTTGCAACTAAGTTAAATTTACCTCTTGACTTTTGCACCATATGCAATTTGTTGATTTAAATAACTATCTGGGTAGTAGTCTCTATGTTTCGTTCGCTTAAGCTGAATGGGGTTTCCTTTACTTGTATCCTACAAAGTAAAATAAGAAACATACATACATAAATTAGATAAAATCTCTTTTAATAAGTGAACAATCTACATGTATCAACTAGGACTGTCGTTGACAGAGCTTATGTTGACATTTATGTCGACACATAGCATATTGCGACATGTCAACAGAACTGAGTCCCGTCGCGACATGAACCATATATGTAAACAAGTAAAGAAAAGTAAGAAATATTGCAAAACAACTTGTTTTTCTATCTTATAATAAAAACTCATGCTTTTTATTAAGCAGGTGCCTGCTGATATTTACCCAACAAAATTACATGATGATATATGTATTGCCTCTATCCTCATGTGGTATCTCAAACTGATGGGTTATGTTGACGTTGGCATACATGTTGACATCATAATAAATCTATGTCGACATGTCAACATGAAAAAATGGTCCCGACGTCGGACGACAGCCCTAATATCAACTAAAACTAAAGCTACCAAGGCTAGATGGTAGGTACATATGGTTGATGTGGGTGCCGGTGAAGTCAAATTGTTCTGAATTTTGAAAAAAGCACATTTTGCTTTCTCGGGCAGACATGGATAGACAAGCAGGGCATGTCTTTAACCACGAGCGAGAGCGATAGCTCGCCATCGCTCATCCAAACTCACCTGACCGCGAGCGATTAATTGCTCACGTAAAAATTCTTGAACTTGGGCTTGGGGCTTGTTACATGATGGGGAATTTGTTACTTTATTAATGACTTGCCAACAGCTCGCCTAAAAGGACTCAGGAGAGCTATTTATAGCCCACCAATATTTTTCAAAAGACCAGGCCTGGACTAGAATGGTATTAGAAGTTTTCTTTTTGACTAAATAAGTTGAAATGAGCAAGCATATTTATTTTGTACAAAATCCTCATTCTACTCACTTGTTTTCTTTTCTTTTGAGCTGGAATCCAGTCACTATCATCTTTATCCAGATCTTCACCAGTTTCATCACCACTTTCATCATTCTCCACACAAGCTTCATCACTGACGATGCAACTTTTGTCTTCTGTGTTTACATCGTTCTGGTAACCATTTTCACACTTCACTATACTTATATCTACAATTTCGTTGTCATATGCAGTCTCTCCGTCATTGTCGTTTTCAGTTTTGGAGAAATGTTCCCCTTTAAAATTTGAAATTTCATCCTGAGGTCTTATCTCTCCCTTTTGATATCTAACATTATCTTTCTGATGCCTGACATCTGTGTTCTCACCAATGAGCTTCTTATAATGATCTCGAAGGTCTGTCACATTGTTAAAGTCTTCTGTCTGATCTATGCCACCTTTGTCTTGAAAATCATCTTCAATTTCATCACTCCACTTAGTTAGCACTTTCCATTTCTCTTCTGTATCAGACTTTTTCATCATACACACAATATCTTCTAGAAGATCCCAGCCATCTTCTGTCGAGCTAGGTGGCAACTTGTTCCTTTTCTTATTATTCTCCCACTGCAGGCATCCACTGATAATGACATCATAGCTACATGAAATAAACAGATATTTCATTGAAATCAAACTGGGTTAAAAATAGACAATTTTTTCATACCTGATTATTTTGAAACATTATATAAATTGTCACAGATTATTACTATTATTATTTATTCTTTTGGTAAAAAAATGGCATGAAAATCAGTCTATACTCTATGAACCTTGAAGTATACAGTATAAAGCAATCAGTACTCTGTTACAAGATCCAAAGCATGTCACTTGTATTCTACAACATTGTGTTGTGTAAGAGACCAACAATGATTGATTATAGACCAAATATCTGCGCAATTATATATTTTGTGTATCTTTCATGATTTTGGTATGGAATTATATTTTTAACAAATTTTGTTGCTCCCACCACATGGACAACCTTGAGCATAAGTTTATTAGAATATTCAACAAGATTTTATATTATGAACATTTAGTACGGTATTTACATTAAAAATAACATATCAAAATCTTTCAAAAATACAAAAAAAACATATAAGCTACAAAAATAAAGTCTTTAAAACATAAACCGAATTTACACGCACGACATTCTGTTCAGACCAATTTTTTGACATCTTTTTCACATACAATTATTATTATTATTATTAAAGCTTTCTTTATACAGGGTAGCTTCTTCAGTGGCTAAGCACTGCTATTCTAGGAGGCCCTGTTATGTTGAAATAAAATAAAATGATGAAAAGCTTACCAGTCTAACAGGATCTTGGCTACCTCCATATCATCCGTCAGCTTGTGTTGAAACTTGACAGCCTTCCATCGCACAGTATCAATAACACTGCAATTGGTCATCTTTACCTGTTTAGAAAATAGAAAACGGAAAGTGTTGGTTTTTTTCAAAGGAAAGTGTTGTCCATTTTTTTTGTAACCACTGTTGGCCTACAGCAATTTTCCAATCTTGATGAAACGTTCGAATTTTGAAGTGCCATCATACTGCAAAGAATTTCAATACATGTAGGCCTATTGAGTTTGCAAGCCAATTCTAACTGATGACATGGCTCTATTCCCACCGCTGCCACCATGAAACCTTATCCATTGTAACTTCATTGTATATATTACATCACCACCAACACCTCCCAGTATAGCCCCATCACGGTTCTCTATGTTAATGGCCCCACCAGAGCCTCCATTTTTGAGTTACGCACCAGTGAACATCACAACCAACACCGGCAAGTTAGTCCAACCCAATCAGTCTAAACAGCCTCAAGATTGTCAATGGCCCAGCCATAGTTACACACCAAGTTGCAAACATCACTAGTTACTACATACACTGCCCAGTCAAACCCTATCATAGAATCCCCTTGTCAATGGCCCTGTCAGGGCCTTCACTTGAGTTGCACGCACCAGTAAACATCACCACTTGCACTGTGTCCAGTCCTGTCAGGGTCGCCTGTGTCAATGGCCCTGCCGCCAGATGTCTGTTTTTGAGTTACGCACCGACAAACATCATCCACCAGTAATGCCCAGTCCAGCCCTAACAGAGTCCTCTATGTCAATGGTCTCGCCAGATCCGTTTTTAGCTACACACCAACGAACATGTACATTACCACCATCACCTTCCAGTCCAGCCTTATCAGAACCCCCTATCATGTGTATATTAGGTCTTATTCCTACAGGTCTAATTCATACAACACACCATTGAAATCCATAGTACACAAGATTTACTATGTGTTTATAAATGACAGATAACCATTACATTTTATTACACCTCTCAGGAGCAGTCAATGAAATATTGATTTGATATTGATTGAGTTGTCACTTCTGAGTCACATATCACAATTTGGAGACAAAGTTTGTTACTTAGTTTGAAACAAGATGGTTCGCGAACCAGTAGTCTCGCCTGCGTATCGACCGCCTACTTAATCATTCAGTTGTGGGGTGGATCCCAAGGGAAAGGTCATACAACGGGGTCACCATTGGCACTTTTGATCGCTGGCCCAAGACGTACAATTTGAGAACTTAACCTTTGATATCTGACAAAGTTGAAAATTTGACCTTTCTTTTGACCTTTGACCCCCAGGGAAAGGTCGGACGACGGGGTCACCATTGATACTTTTGATCGCTGGTCCAAGACGAACAATTTGAGACCTTAACCTTTGAAATCGTACAAAGTTGAAAATTTGACCTTTCTTTTGTCCTTTGACCCCCAGGGAAAGGTCGGACGACGGGGTCGCCATTGACACTTTTGATTGCTGGTCCAAGACGAACAATTTGAGACCTTAACCTTTGAAATCGGACAAAGTTGAAAATTTGACCTTTCTTTTGACCTTTGACCCCCAGGGAAAGGGCGGACGATGGGGTCACCATTGACACTTTTGATCGCTGGTCCAAAACGAACAATTTGACACCTTAACCTTTGAAATCGGACAAAGTTGAAAATTATGCTACATTTTATGCATAAATTATGCAAATTAGGTACTTAATTTGCATATTTTGCGATCAAATTGCAGCTGGCACAAGCGCAGCTCTATCCCCACCAACCCACCAAAATTCATGAATGTAGGGTGCACGGTTTGTAAAATATGCCATTTACAGCATTTTACGCATAAATTATGCAAATTAGGTACTTAATTAGCATATTTTGCGACGAAAATGTTACTGGATCATCAACGTAGGGCATGCGGTTTTCGAGATACGCTCCGGACGGCGGACAGAAAATTGCATTGCTATGTCTCTTTCTGAAAATTTTCAGGCGAGACAAAAATGACCCCCAGGTTGACAATACAATGAATAAAAAAATATGATAAAAATTTTGAAGTCTGTGCTAAAAAACATAGGTTAATTTGAAAGAATGCTTTGGGGATTGTAACATACACCAGTTAAGGATTTTTACCAGCTAAAAATTTCAATCTTGATAGAGGTGACCTTGTCTTGATCGTGAAATAAGTTTGTACCGTGTTTTTTCTCTTACGGTACGGCATACAGTAATCTTTTAAAGACGACCGTGTACTGGTTGACCGGTCCACGATCGAAAGAAAACAATACCTTGCAAAATTTCCCACTGGCACTCAATCCCTGTAAGTAATACTATTACTAACAGCGGTCAATCTACTGAGGTAAATTAAAATTATCCGAACTAGAGGGGTCAAATCAACCTATTTACAAGTAATATTTTGAATGACAAATTTAGAAAATTTTGGTTCATTAAATGTTCTGTTAAAATACCCGAAACAGCTTTTTCAAAAAAAAAAATTACAAAACCCACATCAATCGAGGTTAAAATTGGTGACATTTTCCGCGAATTCTGACCTGTGATTGTTGACACTGCGTGATCACTTAAGAACGTGTAGGTAGAGGTGAAAAACATCATCTAGATTTCATATTCATTGGAACTAAAATGAGAATTTCAAATTGTACGTTTGTATCTTCTAAATAAAATGAAATCATTGAGTCTATTTTTGTGGATTTATTTTAACGAAGGTATCTGTAACGTTAAGTGCGTTACAAAATCCTGAACGCTGCCTCCATTGAAATATATGTGTTGCAAGGCTGCCGAATTCGGTTAGCGACAGTGTCTCATATAGTCCTAGCTGAGCATGTTGAGGATGAAAAGGGGATCATGAATTGTCCCTTTAACTTCAACTTTAAGCTTACATATAATATGTTGACCAACGTGCACGTTGTTCTTTAAACCATGTCCTAGATCTGACACGTATACTTACTACTGTAAGGATACGCTCACGTCCATTGACCTTCTCTGTACATGAATTTCATAGGTCAATATCTTCTTTCAGAGACTGAGAGAGCATATAAATTTACCAAAAGTATGCCAGTATATTTTCATTAGTATTTAACAACATATAACAGGCTTTCACCAGCTTCAGTTGAGTTTAAATACATTTTTTTGATAAAAGTTTGTCAAAATCCAAGATGGCGGCGACCATGTGCTCTAGCAAAAAAGTTGCCCAAATTTGGTTTAAAATTTACTCTAGTATTTTAAAATACTCACAATAATATTCCAAAGTCATTGTGGATCATTCCAGTGAATGTTTTGGTCCTGCATGTAAACTTGGATTTTAAAAATTGATGAAACAACTTTTACAACTCATGACTGTACGATGTCAATTAACTTTCTTGTGGCTCTATTGAGAGAGTCACTGGTTGGGACTAGTCCTAGACCTAGCCTTGAGCATGTTGAGGATGAAAAGGGGATCATGAATTGGCTAGACGTCCACAGCAGCCATTACGGTTTGACATTTCTTCCAATACAATGCACGTGTTCTCGGTGGCTAAAATTAGTCACCGACGTTTTTGCTATTTGCCATCCCTTTTTTGTTGGATCACTCATGTATTATTGTTAACAATATTAATGAGTATCTACTTAAGTGTTTGTTGATTGAAAAAAATCAAAATGTGTACTTTGATCATGCAGTTTCATATTTTAGGTGATTGTTTACCTAAAAGTGATCAAGAATTTTCACAAGTTTATGTTTGGTAAACTCCTTGACTACCATGGCCTATGGCTTTAAAAGCAACTCACAAGGTTTGCAAGAGCACATTTCCACATTTTTCAATGATGTGAATTGTTGAAAATGAGACTTCAAAAAATTGGCAAAATTAACCATTGTTCAATGGAGATCCATATGTCTATACAATATAATCATTTTATAGACATACTAGACTACTAGTAGGTCTAGAATTGGCCCTTTAAGTTCAACTTTATTAAGCTTACATGATAATATGTTGACCAACGTGCACGACATTGTTGTTCTTTAAAAGTCGATTCTATGGCAAGATATATTTATTTAATAAAAAACATACTTACACATAATACTTCTCTGAACCAAAAAATAAAGGAAATTGACCTTTAATTTACGTCCGTCGTCGTGGGAAAATTTGATCGTTATTGTATTCCCGAGATTATTATCAGGTATACATAATAAGATATGACGTCATCAATTCAATTCCTTCGACAATGGGTCGGGGGGGGGGGGGGGGGGAATTTCGCATATATGCATGGGCATGCGGAACTTTGACAATTCGATGTCAATTTTCGTGAAATTAGTTAATTTTGCAATTTTTGATGTCCATAATTTTAGCAAGATGATTATTTAGGAATAAAAACTTTTATTGACAAATTGATATGGTTTGTCGAACTGAATTTGGACATAAGGGACCGTTCACAAACACTTGTAAGGGGGGGGGGGGGCCTGATGCAAAAATTATCGCGAAAAATTTTCGGGGCCCCCCTTTTCGACCTCAAAAAATTTAAGGGCCCCCCCTTTTTGTGACAAAAATTAGTGGTCAACCCCATAGAAAAGCATGTAAACTCAATTTTTACCGGAAAATTTGTGGTAATTTTTTTCAGGGCCCCCCCTTACGAGGGTGAACAATTTTAAGGGCCCCCCCCCCTTACAAGTGTTTGTGAACGGTCCCTAACATGTTTCCAGGGGGGGGGGGCGAGAATAAAGCAAAAATAGGAGTTCTCCATAGACCCATGTTCAAAGTCAAATTTCATTGGGGGGGGGGGGGGGGAGATGGGGGGGGGCAAGGGTTTCGTCAGGGGGGGGCCCTCGCCCTCTTGTTACGCCACTGACCAGAGGTCCTAATTAAAGCAATACTATAAGTGTTAAAAATGAAGCGCCCCTGTCACCAATGACTTGATTTTTATTGGGGTTGGTTTTGGTAGATATAAATACCCTCCAAACGATTTGGCTCAAAGAATCTTGCTTTTTCTGTTATGGCCATTTCTTCAATTAAATTCGGGATCCCGAATTTAATTCCACATGTATTAGGCACCGCTCACTATTTACGCCAGGGGGGGTAATGGGCTTTTTCTGATTTTTTTAATCAATTTTTTTCGGATTCCCCCCTAATTTCTATTTAAAAATTTCGGGTTCCCCCCTAATGACTGATAAAAATTTCGGGTCCCCCCCCCCCCGAACTAATTTTTTTGGCAACTATTTTGACAATTAATTTTTTTCATGTATTTTGAGTGTATTTAAAGGCAAACATGATGTGAAACTGAGAGTTAACTGAGGCTATAAAACAAACCCACAGTTTACAGGATGTCCACACAACTATTTTATTTCATTATAGGCCTATACCGGGGGTACAACTTGTAAAAAAAATCTATAAAAATAGCAAATTCTTTACTATATAAATCATGAAATATTGGCAGCACCAGCATCTCAGTTAGGGGTGGGGAGGGGGGCAAAAATGGAGCAAAAATGACCGGAGGAAAACTTATGGAACAAAAAACTTGCTTATTTCAGCTAAAAATTGACATAAAACCTTTGCTCAAAAATTGTTGTTTGTTTTGATTACAAAAATGATGTAATATCATAAAATTCGCGCGAAGTGCGCAATTTTTTTAACATTTTACATTTAAATTATCAATTTTCTCTTTCTTTTTTCATTGTTATTTTCTTTGACAGTTGAAAAAAATTTCGCATTCCCCCTTATTCCTTTAAAAAAATTCGCATCCCCCCCTCTTTGTGGAAAAATAATTTCGCATTCCCCCCTAAATTTTACCATTCCCCCCCTTGGCGTAAATAATGAGCGGTCCCTTAGTATAGGAAAGCATCTATGTGCTTTTTTTCCATTTTTAGTGGCAAAACATTTTTTTTTTCACAAAATACACTTGAAAATGCTTTTAGATAATCACATTCCTCCATTTTATGCTGTTTTTACTATAGCCTGAGACCATTTTTGATTAAAATCTTATAGTATTGCTTTAAATAGCACCTTACTTAATTAAATAGGTTCGTTAAATAGCGCCAATCTGCTTTCAACTTATTTTTCTACAGCTACTTCCCTCGCACCATGAAAGACTGAGATGAGTCCTCCAATTCCAAAAACAATGTATGTGAAATCCATGTTTATTACGTACATATCCACCCAAAACGGAAAGGTAAAACTTTCATCAAGATAATAGCTATACACGACTTTTTTCAAGTAAACATGATTATGTGATAATAGGAAATTATGTTTTCTTCAGCTATGGCAACAATTGTGAATTAAGGCTACAGTCCCTAAAAACGTCTCGCTTGGCTGAATGTCATGTTTACTGCAAGTTTTTACCTACTTACACCAATCAGAATATCAAATTTTTTAGCGTACATATTAAATAGAGTCTCTAGTTTTTACATGGAACTTTACAAGGTCAAAATGATGCCTAAAGACTACTTCGAAAAAGTTGACCCTTTTTTGCCGAAACCTCGTAATTTCGTGATGTTCGAACAATTCGACTGGTTTCAAATTTTGACAGATTGTAGGCTTGGTACTTCTTATTGAATTACAAACAATAATTTATAAATATGCTGAGTTGATTTTGAATGATAATGTAACAAAGCCAGGTTGTTTTGCCCGAAAATCCGGACGTGAATTACGTCTCTGAGTTTGCCCTGTTTGAGCTGTGAATTGCCTGTTTTAAGTATCTACATTATGTACATTTTGTCTGATATACGCATTCGCATAATTTACTTACAAATCGAGCATCCAATGAGGCAAAAATTGCAATTTTTAAGTAAACAAAAGAAAAATACGGCATTCTAATGTTTATGTTTTAGATTTTAGTTCACCAACTCAACGCTGCCTTGATAGCTCAGCGGTAGATCTCTCGCTTTGTAATGCAAGACTAACCTCCGCCATAATCCATGGTTCGAGTCCCCGCAAAAGGCAGTGGAAACTATTTATCTTTTCGTGATTGAAAAATAGTTAGGATTCACAGTTTCCTGAGCATATGGATTCCTCGTACCCTTAAGTCTAGAAGATGTTGAACTTTTTAAAAATTGCAATCCATTTTTGGAAAATTTGACATTGAACCTGTAAACTATGACCTTTGTCTTGGAGTTAAGCATACCATCAATCTCTTCAGTACATTTTTATCAATCTAACCATGGAGGTGTTAGTATAATACCTCCATGATCTAACTATGCAAGTGGAATAAATGTGACACCTTTCATAAGGCAGATATTAATTCTTGAAGATTTTTGAAAAATTGACCTTGTGACTGGATGCGACTAGGACGAGAGCCCCAAATCTTAATTAAAAATGTATGCATGATGCAAAAAAAAAATGTTTGTTTACCCTCCGCGACTGACCCTAAAAATGCTAAAAATTTGGGTCGCAATTTTAGTGGTTTTTTTTTCTTCAAACATGTAAAATATGAAAACTCAATATTTTCGATGTAAATCGTAAAATTTAGCAGTGTGAAGTCACATTTAGTAGTATAAAATGCATATTTCCTCTAAATAATGACCCACAATTTTTGATTTGCCCTGCATTGCTTGGTATTCACGATAAAATCCATGGAATGACACATCATATGTGTAGAGTAAAAAAAAAAGGGGGAAAAAAAGATAAACCGACCGACTGACCCAAAATTTTAATTTTTCCGCTGGAGGGCAAACAAACATTTTTTTTTTGGCCTGATGCTTGGGATGTTATAAAGTACAACCTTACCAAATTTCCAGTCAATTAGAGTATTTTGATAATTGACCAAAAACCTGACATATTTTCTAGCTAAATAAAAAGACTACAACATAAATGTATTCTGAAAATTTCACTTGACTCCGACGATTCATTTTCAAGTACAAGTTTCCAGCATTTAAAAAAAATCTCCACAGGCTACTATGTTGTAATTACTGTTGGGGCCCCGGCAATAATGACACATTTTCTCACATTTTTTCAAAACTGCAAGAACTTTTAAAAGAATGGTTTGAGGATTCTAACATACTAGTATATCACTCAAGGAATCTTATTTGCTAAAAACTCAATTTTGATGGAGGTGACTTTGAGCGTGAAAAGTGGATCATAAATTGCCCCTTTAACTTTGACGTTTCTCTTCAGTATATTTTTATCAATCCATGACCTTTGACTGGATGAGACCTGTAAAGCAAGCCATAAATCTGTAGACTTAAAATTGTAAGAACAGGAAGTTTTTGATATTATGAAAATCAATATTTCAAGACATCAAACAGCACAAACTGGATTGAAATTTATGGTTTTGGATTGAAGAATCATATCGATTAAAACATGGATTATAATACTGACAATCTGATTTGGAATAAATGGATTTTGGGCTGAAAATCAAAGAAACCCCTATAAATGACAATCAAACTGAAACACCATGAAAAAATACAAGAATCGCAGTCTATTAATAAACTTGGTTTTAAAAACCCATGACAATCAAATAACCTTTTTATTATTTAAAACAAAAAATTTAGCAAATCATATCAAATTGATAAACCTGTTTTGTTTTTTTTCAATCTGGGTTTTTCAAATCAAAACATCTTACCAGCTAGGTTTTTCAATCTTGATGTGCAATCTATTTGCAGATATCATACAAATGTCTGACATACAGGATTCTTGGTGTGTGTTATTCAGCAAATCAAACTTCTAAAAATGTCTAGAAATACCATTTGAAACCCTACCCATTCATTTTACCGCATTACTGCATAATCTGCATTGCGACTTGTGTAAAGACTTTTTTCCCAAAATGATGCCAAAATTGACAAATCTGATCCAACAGTATCTCAAATATATAATTAAAGATTATAGACTTTATTTTCTATACTACAAAGTTTCTTGATTATACATAAACAATTTCAGCTATGAGTACAGAAGCAATCTTTCAACATAATTCAACAGAAAAATATATGTTTTATTCTAGTACATGTGCATGCCATTTTCAGTGTTTGAGAGTTCATCCATGTTGAAACCAATCAATTAATAACATGCTATATTGCCAATCAATGACTGACAAACATAGACACAATTTAACATATGATAGGTTATAATAGACATTTCAGCCCAAAGGATGGACAGAATTTTCAGAGAGGATTTGTTACCATGCCTGTCTTCTTAATTGACATCAGTGTTCCTGTTAAGGCCGTGTGTTGTGCCCATGTCGCAGGAGCCAGGAAAATTGGCGAAACAGGTTTCTGAGAATTGTAAAAAAGATTCTTTTCCTTGCTTTATTTGGCCATAGCTTATGAATTTGGCGTAAACACCTCTTCAACTTTGTAAAAATTGCTTGAATTACACTGATTACCATACAAGTTTCATAACGTGTGAACTAAATGGTCTGACACAATAAGACACACCAATCATTATTACCTAAATTTCTTTGTTTTAGTCAGGGAAGACATTTAGAGGTATGGGAAATTATCACCTGTTCAGAGTCATATCAGGCTCAGCCAAAACTTTACATAAATAGTTAGTCAATTTTAACTACTGAACTAATTATCTTATTATCTTCCTGTGAGTTTTTGTTCAGTTTTTATTCTCACAAAACATGACAAAAGCTTTATTTGATGAATGCTTCACTCAAAGCGCATCCCTGATATATTTAAGTGCAACAATCAAATGCATCCAGGGGTCAGATATAATGCGTTTCGATGTGCTAAAGGTAGGAAATCTGGTTGCCATCTATTCCAAATAAGGTCAAAAATTCTCAGCCTTAGTAGTATGATATATAAAATATAATGGGATGGCTTATATGATTCACCGTCCTATACCCTTATACCAAGACTCATTATATCTGATAATGTTGTCTGGTTCACACTATATCATCTACTACATATCCATATACATTTCTACAAGCGAATTAACAAGCTTAACATGATATCAATAAAGTTTTTAACTTTAAAATATGTGTTTGGTCCAATTTTGTTTCTTGAAATCCTAAGATTTTAACTTTTTACACCTTAAAGTCTAAACACAAATATCAAGGGGTCTTTTTAAAATAAAAAATGGTTATATCTATCTTATTAAATTCTTGGTTTTTCCTATCCATCATCTTTGCTAAACAACCTGTATGAATAGCTATCTGGACCCGACCAATAAAATTGGCCGATGTTTGTTCCTTGCAACAAATTTGCTACTTTTTTACAGTAGTTAGGTTTGACATTGCTAGCACCTCAGTACAATCAACTGAACAATGCTGGCTTTAAATTCATCAGTAAAAAGTGAAGAAAGGATTGAATCAGTCCTAAATTAAAACCATTTCTCAAACAGCAAAAAGCTAATGCATGGTTGTACACTTGGAATAGATTCATTAGTCTGCAAAATCATAAATTTAGAGGGGAGATGCAAGACTTCATATATTGGTCCATATAGCATTGTAAACCATCAACTTCAAATTGGGGGTATTCAGGTTCACTTAATTCCCAACAAAATTGACTTTTTGCACCAAGATTCAGTTGTGCATACTTTACAAAAATTATCACAAATAAGCACATGTTTTTCAATATATGCACATTACGACAAGATGCGATGCATTATCAGCAAAAACCTGATGAATACCCCAAATTTGATCACAAATGGCAGCAACTCTAGTAGGCTATTTCGGATTCCCATGTAAATCTATGGTATAAACTCACAAATCAATGCTATAAACCATTCACAACACTATTTCTTGAAAGGAGTTGTAATATTTAGTGAGCCAAATGTGACTGTGAACCCACTACAGTATGACATCTTTATCACATTCTGTATACATTAATTTTATACTGTTCATATATTAGCACCATACTGAACTTTTGCACCCTTTATATTACTTACTTGTGCTTATACAGGGTTATAATAATACAAGAGGCCCTGATACACAATAAAAACATCATGCTCCAATAAAACACAACAATATAGGATTTTTACTAAAAGAAAATGGAGTTAACGTTTGATAAAAATGTATAGGAAAGTTAATTTTTAGATTTTGTCCTTGACAAAAGGACAAAATTTTTGGAGTATTTTGCAATGAAAAGATCTGAATTTGTTTGGTCTGATTTATTCATCTTGCTGAATTTACCAGTCAATGTTGATTCATTTAAAATTCACTACTGTTAACACCAATATTTTTGTAGGCAAATTTTAAATTATTTTGGGCATTTAATTTTTACGCTCATGAATTTTTTAACATGAAGCAGTATATACATGTAAAAAGGCCCTATTTTCAGTATGGTACATTTATTTTCGAACTATGTATGCAAAAAGTGTGAAAATAAATGTAGCGGAAAAAAACTTATACAGTATTTATTCAACAGAACAAGACCCTATGGCATGTGCTTTATTATATCAGGATGCAGTTTATTACCCTTTCATCACAGTTGTAAAAAACATTTATATACTATCATAATATATACTTTTCTTTAAGGCCAAAGAAAAAAAGAACTCTGCCTCAGCTTCCCAAGCGCATAGGGTTAAAAATTCAAATTTTACTGCATTTCTTTTTTTTTTAGGTTTTCAGTAGATTTTTTGCTTTTTTATTTTTTTCTTACATCGGAAGATAAAAAAAGGTAAAAAATTCGGTCTGGAAGCAGCAAAAAAAAAATAGTGACCTAAAAACGTAATTTTAAAAAATGTCCGTGTCCGCATAGCCTTTTTGACTAAAAAACCCCAACAACAACGCGTAGCGCTTAGGGTTTTGGGCCTATGGAAGCTGAGACAGAGTGGTTTTTTTTGGCCTAATAGTATTCAATTGTTTCACTTTTGTTTGTTTTGCTTTTATTGACACATGCTGTTCATATTAGACCTTTTGGTTGTTGTGTTTTTATTGGGCATGCTGTATATTGGAAAAATGAGGGGTGCTCCTGTAAAATGAGAGGAAAGTCGTGGTTGATTATTTTGAAAAAAAAAGCTACCAAAGTGAAAATTGGGTAAAAATTTAATTTCTTCATGGCAATTTTATTGATACATATTCTACAAAACATATGTAATTTTGTTTTCTTCAATTCCTTATTTTCTGAATCACCTTACATGGTTGCATAACTGGAATATCTTGATGGAAAAGGAAAAGTGTGATATATTATATCATTTTGAAGCTGAGAATATTGAAGAATTCAATTAAGAAATCAACTCAGTTTTGAAAATTGCGACTTTTCTCTCATTTTGCCGGAGCACTCCACAAATATAAAACATCATTATTTTCAATGTAAATTATACACTACATGTATACTGTTTATTGTCTCTCAGAATGACAGCTGTTTCAGATGAGAGATCATCAAACTCTTGCAAAGCCTGGCGTTCAGTTTCCATATCAATACCATGTTCACTCTTTGAATGCACTTTCAAACTGTGATTATGGCTGTAGGATTTCCCGCATATCACACACTGAAATGGCCGCTCTTGGGTATGCACTCTTAAATGCGTTTTTAAATTGAATTTATAGTTGAAAGTTTTATCACAGTATTCACAAGCCCATGAAGTTTGACTATGAATTTGCGAGTGTCTTTTCAAACCATTTGACAGTTTGAATCCTTTACCGCAAACATCACATATATGAGGACGGTCAATAGAGTGCAATTTTTTGTGAATTGTAAGTCTACCTGGTAGAGAAAATGACTTGCCGCATTTATCACAAGCATACGGTTTAATCCCAGTCTCTTTTGATTTGTGAACCTTCATATGACGACTCCAGCCACCAAAACTAGTGTACTGAACACCGCAGAGTTCACACGTGCGTAGAAAATGCTTGTTGGTACGATGACTCTCAAGATTATTGGCAACTTGGAGTTCATTGCAATCGGAGCAAGGAACAAGAACGTCTGCAAGAAGAGGGATATCTTCCAAACTGATATTATTCACTTTGCGAACCTCATTGTCAACAATAACTGCGTTTGTATGGCTCGCATAGTGATCCTTGAATTCGCTAGCAGAACTGACTCTTTTCAAACACCTTTTGCACCTAATGAAAAATGTCTGTTTGGGGTTGGAAAGAAATTTAACGGCTGCATTTCGTTTCGTAGGTTTTCTGTACGGTATGAAAAATAAATGTAAACAAATCAAGATTATATATTAAAGAATTGACATCTTAGCATTAAAAGCACTTCTAGTTTATCTGTAACTGTAACATATACAAATAATTTGTGGTCACAAATCTCTAGTTTTATCTAAAAGAAGGTCTCAGAGATGACATAACCTGTGTATGCAATTAGACATCCAATTAAGTCCATAAAAATCAGATAAAGTATATGGATTTGCTGCAATCTTATAATTTTGGCCGCGAAGTCTTTGATCACTATTGACACCTAGATGACCTTTGAACCCACTTACATAGAGGTCACATGTTTGCTTTTATCAAAATTCGGACCAAGTATACTTTAGGTCCCATCCAGAATTTTAGGGTAGGGTTTAGGGTCAGTGTTAGGGTTAGGTTTTAGTTTAGGGTTAGGGTGTAGGGTAGGGTTAATTTTAGGGTGAGGGTTAGGGTATAGTTTTTGATGGGACCTAAAGTATACCTTTTCCCAAAAATTCCTTTAAGGATTTTCTAAGTGTAATGGAAAATGAAGTGTATGGAAACTGTGACCAATTTTGTCAAAAGATAACAAGTTGACCACAGAGACCCCCCCACACACACACCCACAGGCCAGGCCCCACCAAAACCATCACACAAACACACATGCATTACTCTCATAAAAGGACCTTTTAAAGCAATTTGAACTGCAACAGCTTTAAAATATTAGAGATTCAGCCAAAATCTTAAGACAATATAATTTGGTTGAGGAAAATATATTTAGGTGTGAAATAAATTTCACAAGCAAGGTCTTACTTTAAACCTCTTGTGTGCATATAGACCTGTGTCTATATTTCAATGAATTTTCTCTATCTGTAGTATTGTTACCAATAGTCAAAATATAATTTCAAATGGGGAATATATCCAAGGTACAATTTAACTAGATTCTCCAATTCTAAATTCTTCTTGGCCATAATTTAAACTGTCAACACATACCCTTGAGCACAACAGGTGTATATTTTGTATAGCAAGGTTATAACCTTTGTATATAATCCACATGTCAAAATAAATGAATGGAGTGTAAGATGGTTTGTGACAGAAATTGTTTACTGTGTAATTATTGGTTTTAACCCTAACCAACCTGGACCATACAATGACAACACAATCAAATTTCCAAGCATACAGCCTTGTATCCTGAACTGCATAGTGTAGGATTACAAGCACATTCCTTGCATGTTCAAGTTCAAGTCAATGCATGTACTCACACACAAACCTTGTGGCTTTTGCTGTATGACCTAGGACTGAAAAGCTTGCCTTTTTTCTGTGTGCTCTAGGACTCTATGCACTTTGGTCTGCCAGGGTTAGGGTTAAATTAATGTCTTCTGTTTGTAAAGGGGTGAAACACTCGACAGACTTTTTGCTTCTTGTTGGAATTGAAAATTGAATACTGAGAAGACAGGTTGGGCGTGAGAAACATTCCATGCATGAGATCAATAAAAAGGTTCATAACTCACTTATAACCAGATGGAGCTGTTGGTGCCCTTGACTTATTAGGTGAACTTGTACTCTCTGATTCTGTACTCATTGCTTGAAGAATTTCCTGAGGAAAAAAAATATTCATAAGATTGATCATTTCCAAGAAGTCAATGTTTATTAAAGCTGATCCTAATTACAATAGTGCCACCAACCCTTAGCCAAAGAAATCAAGAAATTGCATCATATGCATGCATGTTGTATATAAGCTACGACCGGGGCTACGACTTATCAAGTTCTGGATTCTTTTTAAGCAAATTCAATACAGGGTTGTGAGAGTCAGGTGATAAAAAAGGTAAAAATGAGTGTCACAAAATGCCCAAAACAGGCTAAAAATGACATCAAGGTAGAGTATTGTATCTATTGGCAGAATTGCGCCGTTCTTGAAAAATATGAATGGAGTATTGCCATCAAATGGGAAGATTTTGTCAAAAAGATACAATCCTGCACCTCACTCAAAAATGAAAGGAAAAGCTAAAGTTATGACGGATTTATAAGAAACATGGATTTTCCACCGCCATGAAGCCATTCCAAACTTGGAAGCAATCTGGATACGTGGGAAAGGAGATAACACAACTAAAAGTGCTTTTCTGATCGTAGCACACGTTCATCTGGCCCAATCCTATGGAATTCACTATCCAAATCACAAAAAGAATCAAATTCTGTGAAACATTTTCATAAACAATTGAAACAAACCCTTATAAAAAATATGAATAATACCAAATCTTGAATCTATTTTGATCTGACATCCTTTTGTCTTTTTTTTTGTCTTGTTCTGAGTTGAGTTTTTGCTTGTTTGATGACATAGGGATAGGCTACTATCAGACCTTACTGGCCTTCTGGTCTATTCCTCCATTGTGGTTCTTGTACAATGTACCATATGTATAAATGCTGTTTATTTTGATGTATTTTATTGTTTGTTTTGAAGGAAATAATAAATGATTGATTGATTGAACACCATGAACAAAGACGAGGGGCTTAGAAGTTAAACAAAATTTACGATTCACTCATTCTGAAATGGCAACCAACCTGTGAGGTCACAAAGTCATCAAGTACACATGATTGCCAGTCAACACTGCAGAACAGAGTGACCAAGCTTCCTGATAGGAAGTGATATATTTCTAGTGAGTACCATCTTTAAATTATTGGATCTGTAATCAGAAACTTTTCTATACTATGAACTACATGTATGAACGATCCTGATGAATCTATTCAGTGTGTATCAAATATATGTAAATTTGTAAACTTCAATCCAACCAACACACTTCAATATATGTAAGTTTGTATGTAATAATGTTTTTTAAACATTCTTCATTTTTGTTTATGGATGCACCATAATCCGGTAACGGGTTGGTAATTTAACCGAGAATGTAACTATCGAGTCAGTCAAGCGCTAATGCGTGCGTACGCACAATTTATCAGAAAATTGTAAGATGCGTATTGCATTGTACTACTCAAGTAATTGTAGCATGTGACCAGAACACAGAGTGGGTCATTTTGCACTCATTCTAGGCGTAGCGCCGGCATGGTTCAATCCCTTAACTCAGCCAAATTTTTAAGGTGCAAATAGTTCCCTTTCCTATCTGTACTTTCTTTCATCTATAGGATGTACCATCAGGTAGATGAGTACCACTGTTGTAAAAGTGAATTCCAATAACACTTTATTTATACTATAAACTTGATATAAACAAAAAAGAGCAAATTTACAATATGCTGGAAAGACAGGCAACACTATTGCACAATTAATATAATTCATATTCAACCTACCGCATCAAAGTGTCTTTGACTCAAGTCAATTTCTACTATATCATTATCTGCAAGTGGCTCATTCCAGTGAAAACTAAACCTTTTTTGATTTCAAGCAAAAAATCAGCTTTTTTATTCGACCATATGAGCAGTTTTTCAGTCATACGTTTGTTACTCGGTACGTGAAAAGTATTTTCTAATCAGAAATTTTGAATTTTTTGAATGAGCACATGTTTTAATTCAAAAATGTCACAAACGTACCAAAAAGTTACACCAAAATGTCACAAACGTTACCAGACGTTACCAAACAAAACATTGCATTAAAAGAAATCCTGACGATAGAATTTCCTACCACTTTTATGAACTATTTATAAATAATGTACCCATCATCTGTGAAAAGCCCAATAAAAAATTTGCTTACATTTTTACTTTGAAGTCATTTGGAGCAAAAAAACATTTCAGTGCGAGGTCAAAAACGTTACCGAACGTTACATGAACGTTTTTCGGTATTTTGGCAATTATTTTAATCTTTAAACACATGCATGTCTTGATCCCACCAGTGAGCACCATTATCAACAACAAACTCGTTGATCAATATAATGTTTATGCTAGGTTCTGTGGCCATTTAAAAGTGAAATTTTCAAATTTTTCGGTCACAATTTATGTTACTTTGGAATCACCCTATAAAAAAAAAAGAACCAGATTGCAATGAGCTGAAAAGGAAGACAATGCTATTGCACAATTAATATAATTCATATTCAACCTACCGCATCAAAGTTTCCTTGACTCAAGTCAATATCTACTATATCATTATCTGCAAGTACAAATCTTACGCCTTCTGTATCCGCTTTTGATTTTCCTTTATTTGCCTTTGCTTTCTGTTGGACAGGTTCAACAACCAGCCCTCTACCACGTTTTGTGTGTTCTTCACTGTCACCATTGTCTACATTGTCATTAGCAACATCCGTATCATCATCTTTATCATCACAATCATCATCATCATCATTCCAAACAGTCAAGGCTTGCCATCTGTCTTCCTGTCGCTCACTCCATTGACACATGTACATGATTTCCTCCAGCAATTTCCATCCTTTTTCTGATGTACCAGGTGGTAGTCTTGTTTTGACTCTCTCAAATTCCCACTGCAAGCAGCCAGTGATTATGGCATCGTAACTAAAGGTGCAAGAAAATGTAACAAAATGAAACATAGGGGTCACTATTATTAGAAATTTCAAAATATGGTATTTTGTAAAATACCTTGAACAGTTTTTTTTTCCATACAGTATTGAATCTTTCATGAACAGGGGTGTGACAGTCATGTGATAAAAAAAAAGCTGAAAATGGTGAAAAAATGCCACAAACCAGGCTGAAAATGAAAGAAAAAGCTGAAATTATGAGTCATTAAAAAAGCTGAAATCAGCTAAAAAGCTGAAATCTCACACCCCTGCTTGAAATAATTGTCTAAAAAAGTGTTCACCATGCATGTAAATACTCAATATCATCAGCAAGACCACTTGTCCCAATGGACTCTTTGAACAATGACAACTTGAAATGAATGCCATTAATTTCCAAGTTTGAACTAAATTCTTGTCCAAACATTTCAGTGTATCTCATTAACTCATTCTATAAATATTCCCAGCATGTATGAACTGTTAATTAACGAAAAGTATCAACAGGCTCAGTCATAACCCAAATAGAGAGTATAACTAATTCATCAAGCATTTAACATGTTCTCAAGCAGCATTTGACTCAAGGCTTATCAACTTATCTTAGACAATCAAGATAAACATGGATATCCTTCATGTAAGGATAACAACCACTTCTGCAGTGAGGAACTTCTAAATCATTCCATTAAAACATCCAATTTATATAAACTAATTACAAGCTGCCAAAGCCTATTCATTTTCATTTTGTGTTGAAACAACAGATTTACATGCGAGATACCAGACTCATCGCTATTTTTATTCCAGTATGGAGAAAAAATTGGGGTTATTCAGGTTTTTGCCGATGATGCATTGCATCTGGTAATCAGGCTAGTAATAATGTGCGAATATTGAAAACATGCGCAAACACTTTACGTGCAGGTTGGCGTATCATTTCTGTCAAGTAGTACTTGAGCGGTTTATCTCTACGAGCAATGGAATATCTGCACTTAGAGTTGATTTTTGGGAAAACGAGTGGACCTGAAGTGAATACGCTGAATTAGAGCCGGTATACAAAGTCTGGAATCTCTCATGTAAATCTATGGTTGAAACATAGATGTTAGCCTAAATGATAAATAATATTTCATCCATGGATTGATCAAAAGTGTTGATCTACATGTAATCAGGGTATAACACTAACACTTATAGACTTTAAAGATTTGGGAACATCCCCAATAATAATGATATTAATACACAGCATTTAAATATGCTCTCCACCATAGTACCAAAGCGCTGACCATTATTATTTATCGCCATACTAGGAAATTGTGAGAACCATTTTTCACCTTACACTAGGCCCGTTTGCAGCCATGTACTTCTTTTATTGACATCAATTACTTGTCAATAATTCATTACCAAACATTTCACACCAATGGTATCATGAAAATTTTAGCTAAATCAGAAACTAGTATATGATTGATTATAGTTGCCATTAGTGTTGAAATTACATTACATTTTGTATGGTACAGAGTGTATGAAAGATGAAATTAAAGTGATGATTTTTCAGTGGCACATAGCACATTTGGTGTAAATCTTTGGATAAGATTACCATGAATTCTTATTTTAGGGTGCCTATTCTTGGATTCAGGGTCTAAAACAAGTAACTACAAGTGTCCACTTCTAGTTGTGCACAGTTTAGAACACATGACTATCTTACCAGTCTAACAATAACTTGGCTACATCCATGTCATCTTTCAGCTTATGCTGCAACTTGACCACCTTCCAACGGACAGTATCACTCACTACAAATCTGGACATCTTTAAAACCAATACTTAACTGAAAAGGAAATGATTCATAAAAAGAGGTAAAAATACTGACTACAAAATGCCTCAAATTATTCATAGTCAGGTTTTTTATTCTGGGACCCCATTGTGTATCAGGAAATATGGTTCCTATGTATGTTATGTCCCTAACATGTAGGCCTATGTTATCTCAAAAAATTAGTAAGCTCCTTGATAGTCTTATGCATCCTATGATAAGTGGTTTGTTAACATTTGGAATCAAAATGTGTGATTTTTGGGCCTAAACTTGCCTTGTATGTTGTAGCATTGGGTTTCCGAATTTGACAACCTCAGATTTGTTTACGTCCAGATTTTGGATGATAAATTTCATCTTTTGGTTTAAATTAGGTTTGTAATGATTCTACACCATTAAAAGATGTTGCCTATGCTGAGTGGAATTTTTTTAGGCTTTTAATTTTTCAAATATTTCATGTCAATACAGGTCTGGATGCCTGCCTTAGGGCCCCGGTGTAGGTCCAGGAGCAACTCCCCTGGGGTCCAGGAGGCGAAGCCCCTGGGAAAATAGGGGTTTTATGCAAATTAAGGGGTCAAAGAACGCAGACTTAACTACTCGTTCTGAAAGTCCTCATTTGCGGGCCGCACACCTATACCAAACTTATAACCAAATTAAACTTGAGTTCAGTTATCCCCCCCACCCCCACCAAGGGTCGTCTTTAAACCCATTGGTCTCAAGTCTTCTTCCATTTTTCTCTTTCTTCTTTGAGTAACCGGCCCTGAGCGGCCCAAAACCAAGCGGCCCATGTGGCAATCGCCAAAACGCTACCGTTGCCAGTCCGCCTATGTACTTAACCAATTTTCAAAAAATGTAGATATCCCCTGTTTCTTTTTTCATTTTTTACAAGAGGAACCTGTCTCTACACATTGTTGGTAGTTTTATAATTTTCTCACGATGGCACGTAGAGTTACGAAAGCGCACCAGGTTGGAAAAATTTGACCTTTGACCCTCACTATGTCAGTGCGCCAAAGATATCCCACCAAGTTTTTGCTTGAACTTGTTTACTTGTAGAGTTCTCACTCTTGCACTTATGAATTTGTTTTTACATTGAATGCATAGAGTTGTGGTACTATGAAAAATGTTATCCCAATTTTGTTTTTTACATAAGTTAGGCCTATACATTTGTGTACGCAACTGGAGATTTCACATTTTGCTATTTTCAGCCAAAAATTGATATAAAACCTTGGTACTTGTGCTGAAATTGGTTTATTTATTTCTAGCTAAATAAAAAGAACAGTATAACATATATTATGCTGAAAATTTCACTTGATTCACACCATTCCTTTTCAAGTTGCAAGGCATATAACCGGGGAGCACGGGGCAAAAAAGGTCTATCTCTGCTATTTTTATCTCTTAGTGATTTTCAGATACATAATAGTATTCCCCACCTCCCCTAAGCTGGACCCCCATAAAAAAGTTCACACAGCTCATTTTACAGGGGGTCAAACTTTGCCCCCTACACAGTAAAGAATAGGAAGGGACAACCTTCTCAGAAAAGCGATGACCACATTCCCCCTGTAATTATTTCTATACTTTTAATGGTATTATATGAAAGTTCAATCTTTTCTCTATCACAATCAATTTTGTTTTGGTCTGAAAAATATTTCCAGGCTTGGTAATTAATCATTTAATTCAGCATGTTTTTGGGTGACGTGCTGTGAATAGAATACAGGCTGCAAATAGCAGAATATGATTTTTGCTTATATCATGGTCTCTGGACATCATAGAGCAATAACTTTAATGTCTGTACACGCAAAACTGTTTCTTAAGCTAAGGCAGTCATATTTGGTCTAAAATTAGGTTATTTGCATATTTCAAATTCAAAATGGCTGCCGAAATACCATATATTTGCATTAAAATTCATTCAAATAACATTTTAAATAACATATATCATAAATAATAAATAAAAATTAAGGTGTCATGTTACAACAAGATAATTTGTCCACAAATCATGTCATGTACATATTTCAAATTCAAAATGGCACCAGACTGAGGTTCAAAATGGCCGCCAAAATACGCTTTTGTGTACAAAATTTGGTTAGATTGACAATAAATCTGCATTAAAAACGTAAAATATTCAAAATAATCACTGGCAATTGGCTTTGTAGGTTGCATCATAAATTTTTGTCCCCAAATTAATTTGTTGACATGTTTGAAATTCAAAAATGGTGCAAAAAATGCACAAAATATGGTTTACATTGACAAAAAAAATGGCATTTTAAACACGAAACATTCAAAATAATCACTCGGAAATGGCTTTGGACATGTTGGAGATTAAAAAACAGACTCAAAATTTGGTTGTAAACATGTTTTAAATTCAAAATGGTACCCATTGCCAGAAAATTTTATGTGTAATGGAATATTACAACATTAACAATAATTATTCAAAATAATTGACAGAAAATGGCTTTGGGTGCTACAACAGAATTTTTTTTCAACAACTATGCTTCATAATATATCTGCACCTACAATAAGGCCCAAAATCATTGCCAGAGAAGAAAAATGTATTTTGACAACCATTTTGAACTAGACTTGATCAAGTTATTTTCTTTATCTATATATAGGTTATATCTTTGGCTAAGAATGGTGATTTTTTATTTTTTATTTTTCCTTTTTCTCGTTTTTTCTCTCAATTTCCTTTCTTTTTCCCCGTAAGTTAACATTCCATTATTTTTTTTTATCACTCATTATGTCCTAATTTAGCATATACCAGCACAACATGCTTTATCCAAGAATCTATGGTTTATGCAAATGAAACTGCATGTAAAATGACCCTGTAAGGTCAAGTTTATGGTATCAGTTTGCTTCAATATATCATTTCAAGTTCAACTAAGCTCAAGGTCCTATACTGCTTAATATACTATAGGACATAATTAACTCACTTCCAACATATAATAGGCCCTCAAACTTTACAATACAGAGCTCTATATCTAACCACCTATGGCCAACTTGTATATAGAATAAATATATATAGCCTACATAAAAAAAAAAATAGACAAGGAAAATGAAAATGAATTGAAAGAAAGCCTTCAGATGCTTTTACCATCCCCCAATGACCATAACAAGCCTGCCATGGTTCTGGAACTTTTGGACCTTCCTATGGGCACAATGTTGAATTTGAAAGGTGTTTATAACATAATTTTGTGACATCTGTTCCTGCTGTAACATCAAAAACTATTTTCCAGTGAATATTTTTAGTATTTCATACAGTAATGATTTCATAAATAAAGTGCTGACCTATTTTCGAGGTAACTGATTTTTGTGCATAAACACACATTTTGGCGACCGTTTTGGAACTCAAAATGGGTTCTATTTCTATTTTGAAACATGTTTTTACAACAAGATTTGGTAATAATTGTATCTGCTTTAACGTCCAAAATACTTTCACAGTTATTATTTTGTAATGCTTATTTATTGTCCAGGTTGTAACCCATCATTTTGTGGATTACAAACCATTTTGGCAGCCATTTTTGAACTTACCATGGGCACCATTTTGAATTTTTAAAATGTTAACAACATGATTT
>JXSR01S025792.1:86243-99860 GCA_000969725.1 Ophiothrix spiculata
ATATTTAATAAACCTTGAATGAATACTAACCAAGTGAGATTTAGTGTTGTGCGCCTTTCATGACCCATATTTTCATTCCAAATATTCAGGCTCAAATAGTTAGATCCTTCACCAGCACGCAGAATGATGTTTAATCCGTACCGATGTCCGATTTGCAGTCACTACTTCGCCTGTTTTGGTCGTCAGAAAAAACACGTTATGAGACACAAATTGAAGTACACCCGTCGTCAATCTGAAAGCAAATTGTCACGTAAAACATTCATTCCCGCACTAACTGGAGGGCACATGAAACATGTAGAAAAACTGTGTATATGTGGATATTGTATGAGGAAATTCAAACTGAAAGGAGTTCTGAATCAGCAAATTATACTACACACTAAAGAGAAACCACACCGATATTGTCAGAAACGATTCATAACGAAAGGACACCTAAAATTACATATCAGGATGTATACTAAAGAGAAACCGTTCCAATGTGAATTTTGTCAGAAAGGGTTTATTGGAAGATCTGATCTAAATAGACATATCATGATACACACTAAAGAGAAACCACACAAATGTGAATATTGTCAGAAAGGATTTATTAGAAGAACTGATCTAAACAGACACACCATGATACACACTAAAGAGAAACCTTTCCAATGTGAATATTGTCGGAGAAGATTCACACACAAAGTAAGTCTTGACGCACATATCATGGTACATACTAAAGAGAAGCCACACCAATGTGAATTTTGTCAGAAAAGGTTTGTTAGAAGATCTGATCTAAATAGACATATCGAGACACACAATCAAGAGAAACCACACCAATGTGAATATTGTCAGAAAAAATTCCGTAGAAGATATCATCTAAATACACACATAATGATACACAATAATGAGAGACCTTTTCAATGTGAATATTGTCCGAAAAAATTTGTTAGAAGGTGTGATCTAAAGAGACACACCATTGATACACACTAATGAGAGACCTTTTCAATGCGAATTTTGTCAAAAAGGATTCCCAACGAAAGGACAACTGAAAATACACATCGGGATACACACTAAAGGGAAGTCACACAAATGTGAATATTGTCCGAACGAATTTGTTACAAGATCTGATCTAAAGAGACACACCATGATACACACTAATGAGAGACCTTTTCAATGCGAATTTTGTCAAAAAGGATTCACAACGAAAGGACAACTAAAAAGACACATCAGGATGCACACTAAAGAGAAACCACACACTGGGGCTCTCCACACGGAAGCGTCAAATGTAGATGCATCTAGTTGAATGTAGATTTCCGAAGTGCAGATTGTATTCACACGGTAGCGCGTCAATCTGGCTTTACTCCAGGTGCGCGTATTGACACGCTTAGATGTGCGTGCGAAAGGTAATCTAAAAAAACAAAGTGATACACACTAAAGAGAATGTAAATATTGTCAGAAAGAATTTGTTAGAAGATCGGAACTAAATAGTCACGTTTTTTATGACACACGCTAAAGAGAAACCACACCAATGTGATTCTGTGAATATTGTCAGAAACAATTCAAACGAAAGGAACATACATATCAAGATACATACAGTGTACTAAAGAGAAACCGTTCCAATGTGAATATTGCCAGAGAGGATTTCCCGCAGTGGCGTAGCCAGGCCTTTCTCCAGGGGTGGGCAAACCACCCAAGATTTCTCCAATGCATTTTATCGAGCGACTTTACAGGGGTTCCAAGGGGCCGACTCGGCTGGGTTTTTCAAGAAAAACCGCCAAATATTGTGCTTTATGAAGTTTTCAACCTAATTTTTTAGCAATTTTCAGCTTTAATTGTCGTAATTTTATGGAAAAACGGCAATTTCCTGCCCCCTTTATTTTTCTCCCAGGTCTTCAAAATTTCTCCAAAAAACATTTCGCCCACCTTGCCCACCCCTGGCTACGCCACTGATTTCCCGACTTGAGTCTTGATTCATTTTTGCTTTCATAATGAATACCAGCATACAGCTGTGAAAAGGCTTGAACAGGTATTTTTTGTAAAATAACAATTATGACAAGGGTACATCCATTGTAAAGGGGAGTAATAAAGTGCATAGAAAATAATATTTGACAAGCAATAGCTGGTAAATTTCAAATATACATTTTGTTCTGTGTTTTGCGGCATACCTTGGTATAATCTTCTAGACCATAATGATTTAGATCAAGGTAAAGGGACGGAAATGAGGCAAAAGTTTCCCACAACCTTACAATAATAAACAAATCATTTAGGCCTACAAATGTATGTGTTTGTGATACACAAATAAGTTCTTTTTATGCTAATGAAGATTGTGACATTATCTAAATTGTTCTCTGAATACTGAATACAGGAGCCCCTTCCTCCTGCCATTCGGCTTTCCTTTCCCTATCCAGCACCATACGTGGTTATGTTGTGGTAAAATAGAGACTTTACAGGGCATTTTTGAAAGTTTACTGTAGAAAAAAACGTAAAGAATCCCAAGAACTTCTTGTTAACGATTTCCCGAATATCCACAGTTCGATCCTCGTCTTAGACGCCCTGTCAGATCCACGACTTGGCTCCGCATCAGGAATTCACTACCTGATTATATTCCAGCTTTGGAGAAGAGTCTAGGGAATTGTCTTGGCAACAACAAAAACAGAAGAGCAAAAGTAGTCTGAGCAAAAGACAATGGATAGATTCCAGTAAGCCTTTGATAAATGTCAGAAATAAACCACCCAATACACTGTTATTTGAAGGCTAGGTACATGATTGTTTGTAGGTCCTATCATACATCCCTTATAGATGATTCAAGTTATGACATTTGAGTATCAAGAATTTGGAGCTTGATGAAAATTGAATGTTCAACAGTCAATTGTTAATAACCCCAATTCTAGCAAGTATCAATTTTATTTCCATAAACAAATATAATAAAATACACTTAACATCAAACATAACTTAGACATCTTAAAAACATAATTTAGCAAACAATTAACACCAAAATAGAAACAAACATTATGGAGGAAAGGGCTTGAGAGACAAGAAGGCTTGTAAATAGCCCATCTCTTTATAAACAAAATAAATGATATGCAGAACAATATATGACATAAAATAATAAAGTCATATAACTAAAGGAAAGACAGAACAACAAGACAAGGACATGCTCAAACTCATTAGTTGTATAATGTTAATAAACTGTATTTATTAATTTCGTCGAAACAACTTTACGGAACGAGAATTCTTAAGATCTTTTGAAAGTGAATTCCAAACGGGACCACTAGAACGTATACTACGGTCAGAAAATAATTTCTTGTTTTTGGTTATATTTAGATCTTCTACTTGTCTTGTTGAATAGTCATGGATATCTGATCTCTTTTGTAAAACAATCATTGAAAGCTACAGGGAGATCATGAATAGAATATTTATACATGAATACTCCAATCTCCATTTTATACATATCATTTACTCTTAGAAGATCATATGAAAGGAATAATGCAGCAGTATGGCTTCTGTAGTGATTGCCAGACACTATTCTAATTGCCCACTTTTGGACTTTTATAAGTTTATCAAAATATGATTTAAATGTACCATCCCAGATAAGTATTCCGTAGTTTAGATAAGGCAAGACCAGCGAGCAGTATAGTGTAAGTAACACCCGCTTTGGTACAGAATATTTCACTTTGTTCATGACACCAATATTTCTAGAAATCGATGTGGTTTTTCCAAGTAAGGAATTCGTCAATAATTACACCAAGAAATTTGGTAAAATTAACTTTTTCTAAGCAGATTTGATCTCAGAATACATCGGAATCTTTACTATTGTAAATGATACCATTTGGGGTGTTCCTAGCAGCATGTAGTTTGTTTTACTTGCATTAACTGACATTATTTGTTGGCTTTAAACCAATTGGATACTTCCTGCAATTCCATATTTATTAGGTCAATTTCGCTACTGATATTTTATGTGAATATAGAATAGTGGCGTCAGCAGCAAAAAGTAGGAAATCTATTTTTTTTTGAAGTACAAGTAATATCATTGACATAAAGAATAAAAAGCAACGGGCCTAAAATTGAACCTTGGGGTACACCACAAGCAATACGTTTCAGTTCTGATTTATAATTTTGATATGATACAAATTGTTTTCTGTTATTTAAATAACTTCTGAACCATTCAAGAACTATGCCACGAAAACCATAATGTTCAAATTTAATACAAAAGAATTTGATGATCAATGGTATCAAAAGCTTTTGATAAATCAAGAAATAATCCAAGTGTGGTTTCATTTCCTTCAACAGCAGAGTGCACTTTGTCTACAAGTTGGGCAATTGCCATGCAGGTTTTGGTCGAAAGCCGAATTGTTTGTCGTTTAGAATGTTGTTAGCTTCAATATAATCAAGGCAGCGATTAAATATGAGTCTTTCAAGAATTTTAGAAAAACATGGGAGCAACGAAACTGGTCGATTTTGAAAATACAGAAGTTTATCAGCCTCAGCCTATTTTCACCAAAATTGTGGAAAAACCATTTAAAATAATACCTTTTGCCTTAAAACACTTTGTTTTATTTGAATTGAACACCTTTTACATTATCTTGCATGTACCAATAGTCCATGTCATTTCAACAAATGTCTGAACTTCACATAATGTCACCTATGGTGCAAGTCTTCCGAATTCGACAACCTTATGCCAACGCTTTCAGAGGCTATGTACAGGCGGGTTCCCGAACTCAAATTATTTTTTCTTTGTCATATTCTTGTTTGTAGGGTCTTAAGGGGGTCCCGCAAAAAGTTCGATTTATCACACCCCTACTAGAATAAACTAAACTAAACACTTATTTTTATATATTAATTTATTCTATATATGACATAAAATAATAAAGTCATATAACTAAAGGAAATACAGAACAACAAGACAAGGACATGCTCAAACTCATTAGTTGTAAAATGTTAATAAATTGTATTTATAATTTCGTCGAAACAACTTTACGGAACGAGAATTCTTAAGATCTTTTGAAAGTGAATTCCAAAGAACGGGACCACTAGAACGTATACTACGGTCAGAAAATAATTTCTTGTTTTTGGTTATATTTAGATCTTCTACTTGTCTTGTTGAATAGTCATGGATATCTGATCTCTTTTGTAAAACAATCATTGAAAGCTACAGGGAGATCATGAATAGAATATTTATACATGAATACTCCAATCTCCATTTTATACATATCATTTACTCTTAGAAGATCATATGAAAGGAATAATGCAGCAGTATGGCTTCTGTAGTGATTGCCAGACACTATTCTAATTGCCCACTTTTGGACTTTTATAAGTTTATCAAAATATGATTTAAATGTACCATCCCAGATAAGTATTCCGTAGTTTAGATAAGGCAAGACCAGCGAGCAGTATAGTGTAAGTAACACCCGCTTTGGTACAGAATATTTCACTTTGTTCATGACACCAATATTTCTAGAAATCGATGTGGTTTTTCCAAGTAAGGAATTCGTCAATAATTACACCAAGAAATTTGGTAAAATTAACTTTTTCTAAGCAGATTTGATCTCAGAATACATCGGAATCTTTACTATTGTAAATGATACCATTTGGGGTGTTCCTAGCAGCATGTAGTTTGTTTTACTTGCATTAACTGACATTATTTGTTGGCTTTAATCCAGTTGGATACTTCCTTCAATTCCATATTTTATTAGGTCAATTTCGCTACTGATATTTTATGTGAATATAGAATAGTGGCGTCAGCAGCAAAAAGTAGGAAATCTATTTTTTTTTGAAGTACAAGTAATATCATTGACATAAAGAATAAAAAGCAACGGTCCTAAAATTGAACCTTGGGGTACACCACAAGCAATACGTTTCAGTTCTGATTTATAATTATGATATGATACAAATTGTTTTCTGTTATTTAAATAACTACTGAACCATTCAAGAACTATGCCACGAAAACCATAATGTTCAAGTTTAATACAAAAGAATTTGATGATCAATGGTATCAAAAGCTTTTGATAAATCAAGAAATAATCCAAGTGTGGTTTCATTTCCTTCAACAGCAGAGTGCACTTTGTCTACAAGTTGGGCAATTGCCATGCAGGTTTTGGTCGAAAGCCGAATTGTTTGTCGTTTAGAATGTTGTTAGCTTCAATATAATCAAGGCAGCGATTAAATATGAGTCTTTCAAGAATTTTAGAAAAACATGGGAGCAACGAAACTGGTCGATGGTTTGAAAATACAGAAGTTTATCAGCCTCAGCCTATTTTCACCAAAATTGTGGAAAAACCATTTAAAATAATACCTTTTGCCTTAAAACACTTTGTTTTATTTGAATTGAACACCTTTTACATTATCTTGCATGTACCATGTCATTTCAACAAATTTCTGAACTTCACATAATATCACCTATGGTGCAAGTCTTCCGAATTCGACAACCTTATGCCAACACTTTCAGAGGCTATGTACAGAGTGGTTCCTGAACTCAAATTATTTTTTCTTTGTCATATTCTTGTCTGTAGAGTCTTAAGGGGGTCCCGCAAAAAGTTCGATTTATCACACCCCTACTAGAATAAACTAAACTAAACACTTATTTTTATATATTAATTTATTCTATTTATTTTCGAAAACCATTGACGTAAATCCTTGGAAAATGAGATACAGCGAGGTACCTCAGATAGTTGACATCAACAGGGACATCAACGTCAGATACAAATGAACATTTGAAACATTTTTGAAATTTTGTGTTCTAAAAATATCGATTCTTTTAATTGTCGCCGCCCATCCCATTAAATGGTGTTTTCTTGACACAAAGATCAAGTGTAGTACACACGAAATTTTGAGTTAAATCTCATTGTATGTCTTGTGCTGAAATTGAATGATTGTTTAAACTTGTTACATCTTCCAACACATATAAACATTCATTCTGATATTTGACATTAGAATAGTTGGACCAAGTGTACTTTAGGTCCCATCCATAATTTTAGGGTTAGGGTTTAGGGTTAGTGTTAGGGTTAGGTTTAATTTAGGGTTAGGATTAGGGTTAGGGTGTAGGATTAGGGTTAGGGTTAGGGTTAGTTTTAGGGTTAGGGTTAGGGTTTAGGGTTAGGGTTAGGGTATAGTTTTTGATGGGACCTAAAGTATACCTTTTCCGAATAGTTTTACAGATTTATAAAAATAGCAGAAAAATATGATCCAAGAAAGGTAGCTGCATAATTATACACCATCTACTACCATATTCATCTCCATAGTGACAACACCATTCTGTGCAGGTTGGCATGGTATTTGATAGGGTTCTTCAGGTGTGTTACTACAGCATCCACAAACAGCTCCTGCGCACCAAATACCGCATCCACTGCTGAGACGCACACGACTCATCCCTGGTAAGGCAACATTCTGTGAGCTTTTCAAGCACTTATTTTCTGTGTCCACCTGCGATTGACAATGGCAAGGATAAGATGCATTTTACTGGTTCTATTATGGATGATCTCACCCACTAAACAATGTAAAACGGTTTTTGTAGTCTAATTAGGTCATGAATATGCTTATTTAGTTCCTTGCTCTTTTGGGGAATAATTTTTTACATATTTTCCCAATTTTAGTCTTAAAGGAGCAATTTATGATCCACTTTTTATCCTCAAGGTCACACACCTCTATCAAAATTGAGTGTTTAACTAGCAGTTGTTTCAAACCCGAAAATATTATTTCCAATGTACTTCCATTTTTTTTAGAAAAGTGAGAAAATAACTACTGCCGCAGCCCGTACAGCAAGAAGAAGAAGAAAGAAGAAAGAAGAAGAAGAAGACTCTTATACTATCTCTAAAACCCCTTCGCCTCACCGAGGCTAACATACATTACCTTTTTAAGTTTTATCCTTAACATGTCATTTTCACTTTCTAAATCTTCAATCCCTTTATCTACGGATGGTCCAGGGGATCTCCCTGTCGTTGGGCCATCTGGGTATCGATAAACTGAAACGATCTGTAATAGCAGTGTCGAAAAAGATGATTGTTTAATAGTTTGTAGTGTTTGTTTTATTCACTGGGTATGAAACAATTTCTATTAAATTTGTCCCATGTTTATTCAAAATAAATTTTTGCTTTTGAATATATTTGTTAATAAAGAAGGGGATTAAGCAAGTCTTTGCTTTTTCCATTTCTCCATATAAAGGTATCGTATAAAATATAGCAAGAATCAATGAAAGCGGTGGTACTACTTGAATATCAAACACATTTTCTTTTTCAGAAACAGCGAAGTATCAATAGTATTTGGACATCTACCACATTTTCTATTCAGAAAAAATAAAAAGCATTCGTAGTATTTGGACATCTACCACATGCATGTATTTATTTTAGAAAAGTCGGAAATTATTGATAAGTGCCTGAAAATACCTAATTAAGTGGATAATATTTCACAAATATTTTAGATTTCATCGAGGCAATTTGTCTAAACAGGTAAACGAAAATTAGATTTATTTTATTACTCGATAGCCCAAAACGGATGTGACGGTTTTCATTCAAAACTACCTCAGTAACAGAAAACAGTATGTTTTGTATAATTCATCAGTTTCTCCTTTACATAATGTCACTTGTAGGGTTCCACAGGGTTCCATTTTGGGTCCCTTATTGTTTATTCTATATATGAATGATATATGTCATACATCAGATTTACTGAGCATTATTTTATTTGCTGATGATACCACTGTGTTTTATTCTCATCAAAACGTATCTACGCTTTGTTCTGTATTAAATGAAGAAGTGTCTAACTGGTTTAAAGCAAATATATTTATCTCTTAATGCCAAAAAGACCAATTTGATGTTTCTAGGAACACGCACACAGACAAACAATATTGACCATAATGATTGTTTTGATATTTATTTTGATGGCTGTAAGTTAAACAGAGTACAAGATGCGAAATTTCTTGGTATTATCATTGATGAGAATATGACCTGGAAAAGACACATTGAAAATGTTTGTAAAGTATGTTCTAGAAACATAGGGGTTCTAAATAAGGTCAAATCGTTCCTACCTTCTAATGCTTTGTATAAACTATATTATACTTTAGTGCTTCCTAATTTTAACTATGGATTATTACTATGGGGAAATTCAAACAAAGAATAATTATGTTAATAAGGTCTTCCGAATTCAAAAGCGTGCCATGAGAACGATATCAAATAGCGAATACCTTAGCCACACCAAACCCATATTTGAAAGATTTCATGCTTTAAATATATTCGATATGTATCTCAAGGAAGCTGCCGTTTTTACGTTCAAGTGCAAACATGATTTACTGCCCAAATCTTTCGAAAATATATTTAAAACTCATAGTGAAAACCATAACTATAATACAAGGAACAGAGATAATTTCAAAATATCAATGCAAAAATTAACAAATATTTGTAAAGTTGGACCAAAAATATGGAATGATCTACCAAAAAACATAAAGACTGTTCAAAACACTGGACAATTCAGGTTGAAATTTAAAAGCCTTTACTGAAATAAATTTTTGGTATTTTTAAATTCAAGCAAAATCTTTATTTCAATAACACATTGTTCGTCTTTATTATTCCACAGTGAAAGATAACTTGATACTATTAATTTTTTTAAGTGTTTTTTTTTTATTTTGCGTAGAATTGCAGCTTTGGTCTGTTAACTATAGTCTTCCATGTTTCTCTGAATTTTCACTTTTGACATCGCTTCTGATGGTGTGTGTGGGGGGGGGGGGGGGAGATGTGCGGTATGTGAGTGCCCAGGGTGATTTATAGCATTTTTTCCTTTGATTAATATTTGTTTTTGTTTGTAAAGTGTTTTTTTTGTGTGTGTGTTTTTAATGTCAGGGGGGAAATCAATTTACAGGCTTTTGCTTATCGTTGTGCCTCCTCAATCTCTTGTTGCTCATCTGGTGTGTGTGTGTGGGGGGTGTGTGTGTGTTTGTTTGATGGAAAATAAATAAATGAATATGAAATATGAATAAACAAACAATGTCGGTTAAACTCCATTTTGCCTACAAATCTCTTCAGGAGTTTTTCACAAATTTTGGAACCACCAGCTTACCTTAGGAACAAATATTATGATGAGTGTAACACTTGTACAAAACAAGACAACGCAACTCGTGAATGCAAATGATACGGCTGGGTTTCCATTGAATATGAAACCAACTGCAACACCAATTGTACATAAGACTGTGACATTGTATACACTCAAACCAATCAACTTGCTGTCGTTAAGTCCTAAAATTGCTACCTGAAACGGAAAAATTTTATAAGCTATAAATGATGTAATTTTGAAACTGATATGCATAAAAAGTATATATCGTATATTATAACCCGGGGACAGTCAAATAAGAAATGGATACGGGTGTAAGGCCCGTGTTTCCGGGCTGGGTCATTCAGAGTGGGAGCACATGCTCAAAAAATGAAGGGTCATTGGGTTAGAGCATGATTTTTGGCATTCGGTGATAGTAAAATTTAAAAAAAATGTGACAGCTCATTGGTCAAAAATGAGGTGTCATTGGGTGAGAGCATGCATGTTTGCATTCGGGATCGGATCTTTTAGCCTTACATACGCGTCACCTCAAATTTAGGATCCCCCGGGAATAGAGACGGTAGTTCAATGGCAGTATGTACTAAAAACTTTATGTATTGTCTGTCAGATACCTGAGAAAAAAAACCACTTAATAGAAAACCTTATATTTTCATTTCTATACACAAAACATTCATGCCTCCTTCAGACCTGAGGATGTTACATAATAAATCTAGTCTAGAAAATGAAGACATTATGAAAAATTCAAAAATCAAGTTTGAAAAGTGACTAAAAAAAGCATCACGTTCTTTTCGATGTCGAACTCGTATCGACTCGGTATCAACCATGTCAACTGCAAAACACAAGCTATAGTCAAAAAGCGGTTCACCTCCTGCTATGAAATTATTTAATATATCAAAAGTTGTGTTTCAATTCTGTATTGAAGCAACCTAAAGAGATATATGCATGGCAAAGCCTATTTACAAATTCTAGACATTGGTCTGCAACTTTTTTTCTTCAGGGGTTACATAAGACGCAAAATTTTTGGTTTGTGTGGATAGAAGAACCGTAAGCTATACAGCTCTATACTATCATACCAAACACCTCACGTCATGTCAGTTTGAAACTCACAATAGGGATGGTTAACACACACTTGTTTCTTTGGGCACTATTAAAAAGAAAGCTTCATAAGACACGTGCTAATTTAAGAGAAGATCTGCATTTACTCTTTTGAAATCCGATACCAAAAATCCAAGATGGCCGCCAATTAAATATGCAAATTAGGTGATTTTTTTAATTTTTGTTTTTTTTGGGCACCCAAGTATCCTAGAGACCAAATATAAAGTTCATACCACATTCAATAAAAAAAACACCCAATTTTGGTGCAGATCTTCTATTAAGGTGTGTTTTCTTCAATTTTTACAAAATAAACGACGTGGGTAATTTAATTGTCACATTCTTGTTTTCAAGTTCAGTGGAATGGTTATGGATATATGTGGACCGTCATATCGAAAGGTACCTTAATACCGGCATAGTACATTAAAAGGTTATCATTGAAGTGTATTCTATCATATTAATCAGGTTCCAACATCCAAAACATAAGAGAAATGTATTAAAAACCAAGCTAAAAATCCTCTCTCCATTCAAGATTTTCTAAGTACAAAAACTTTAAACTCGATTTTCTCAGAACCATAGTTTTCCAAATCAGCCCGATGCCTTCTACCAATTTGGGTGTAACTTCGTAACCGAACATCCAATAACCAAAATCAAGGTGTCATTTTAAAGCTTAAAGTCTCAGCTTTCAGATGAGACTAACAATTCAATTTTGATTTTGTCGACCTTAAGGTACCTTTCATATGACGGGTCACATATGTGGTAGTATTATCTACAGATGCAATATACAATCAGTATGTGTGGGACAAGTTAAGGAAAATCCAATTACCTTACGAGTTTCCCATGCTAAGAAAGTTCCAAATATTAACATAAGGGTTTTATAGCTGCACAAGGTGACCAGCCAATAAATATGATGATCGCATGTGCAGAACTCCAGATATGTTTGAATTTGTTGGTGTGGTATTTTAGGATCATCCTAGTAACAAAACAAAGAATACTTTTTAATTTCATAAAACTTAAAATCATCTTAAGTAAGGACTTTTGATTCATCCTAAGTTTGCCACAATTCATGTTAAATTTAAGATTATCTTAATTCTAAGATCATCTATCTTCATTTCAAAAACAACTTTGGATGAATATTCATTTTAATTTGGTCATTGATTAATCTTATCTTTATAATCATCTTAGACTTAGCATTCATCTTATCTTCAATGTTATATAAAAGCAACTTAAGAAGAATGTTCTTCCTATAAATAAGCCATAATTCATCTTAACTTTAAGATTACCTGTGAAATAGTGTGTATATTTGGAAGAAAACTGGCATGATAGAACAAGTCTTTTTTTATATTAATATTCTGTCGAGGAAGTTTCCAAAAATTAAGAAATCTAAAGGACCCAGGTGAATAATATATTTTACTGAAGAAGCGAGTTCAAAAGAGTAAACACTCGCATTCGGATTTAATACATAACTTTGAGTTTATTTTAGGTAAGCATTGTAGACTATGCAGTTATGGTTTTCATCAAAATACATGTATTGGTGTAATCATGGGTCTACTATATCCATGGTGTAATTATTTAGATTGTACAATATTTACATATCAATAGAAATAGGATAAAGTAAAAATCGTATCTATAGCAAGCACTTAACATTTTACCATATCAACTTGTTTATGTCCAGTATCTCAAATTTTTTGCAGTTGTACTCTTTTCATTATTTTGAGTTAAAAGAGATCATAATTATCATGACCTAATAATAATAATCATAATCTATAAAATATACCTTATATACATTTAACACAATAAAATCTAAATTGTTTTTACAAACTCTTAAACTTGATTTTTTTTCGGGAAAAAATGATCAGGGTAGACAATTGTCTACCTTCGACCGGACAAAGGTAGACAATTGTCCACCGGAAAAGATTTTTAGATCTTTTTCTGGATAAAATTAAGTTTAAAGATTTAATAAAACAATTTAGATTTTACTATGTTATTTCAAAATCGAAAATTGGGTTACAACGACATTAAAACAATAGGCACAATTTTTACAGGATCACTAACCGTAGGATACAAATCTTTAATCTTAACTTTCATAGGATCAATCGCATGCCATAAAACTAAAATGAAGACGTCAATCAACACCATTACAGAGACCATACAGAATAGTTGATTGTCTGTTATAACCTGTAAGATAGTAAAAAGTTCAGTGGATCATAAAAGATACATTATTCAGGAAAACGAAGCATACTATTTAACATTAGGTCTGGGGTTTCAATATTTTCGAACCGTATTTTCTTACATTGAACATTGCGTAACTTAACAAGGTGACAACTGATTTTTTGATAGTTAAGCCACTTTTAGTAGACACAACTACATCCCACCTTCCCTCCATCACATACACCCATGCACAAATTGACTAACGGGCAATTCAGCATGTCTTTAACCATTTTTAATTGATGAAAGGAGCAAGGTGTCCAACAATACATAAGAGATGTTGACGGAAAGTGCAAAATTGTCAATTGATAA
>JXSR01S025792.1:134970-149548 GCA_000969725.1 Ophiothrix spiculata
GGGGTGTTTATGTGGGGTGGATGTGTGTGGGGGTGTGGGGGTGTAGGTGTGTGTGCAAATGATGACAAAGCACCAGGAAAATATCCGGGGGACATATGAATAAAATTAAGAAAGTTAAGAACGTCTTTGACAATATCTACAAATTTCAATTCAAGTTGATATCTGTTGATTCATTCAATTGCGATGCGTTGCTTTGTCGACAAAATACGCTTAACATCCTTCTTTTATATCGCTCATTCGTGACGACATATAAAACTGGATTAATTGCCGAGTTTGCCCATAACAGATAATTTACGGCTTCCCAGGTGATGTTACGAATGCAGTCATCGCATAGAGTACTTGCTATAAGGCAGATATTGTATGGCGTCCAACAAAATAAAAACAAACCGACCATTGAGGCTAGTCTTTTTCCAGCTCTTCTATACCCATTTATGTAACTGTTGTTGACAACTTGCGATTTCTTGGTGTGAATATTAAAATATTGCTCACCCGGACTCTTAATTGTGCTTTCCTTGCGACACAAGCCTTTATATTCCACCGAATGTTGTTGCGTCTCAAATCTCTTATGTTTGACATTCTTTCTCTGTGTCAATTTTCGTGTTTCATACTCATAGCGTCTTTTTAGCATGCTCCCTCTCAAAAGACATACTTTCCTGATCTTATGGTAAACCAGTATATTTAATATGCTTATTCCAATCACAGGCAAAAGTGTTTCAAATACAACAAATATTATTCCATAAACAAAGTTGTCGCTTACTTCTGGTTCACATTCGATGGAATAATCGATTCGTCTGTCGGTAATCCATATTTCCCAAAAAAGGATTGGAATAATGTAAAACAGAAATGCAAAACAACACGTTATTAATATGAAAATAACACCTTTATTTACTGTGCATGTTTGTCTGTATCGTAGGGGCCAATGGACCCAGTAAAACCGGTCCAAACTAACCAACAAAATAGCAATAACTGATATGTAACAAGCAGAGTAATCAATCACTAACCACATTTTACATACGATTTCACCTAAAGGCCAATGGCCAAAATGCAGCCAAATATTATTTAGAGGCAAAGAAATACATCCAACTGTTAGGTCTGAAATGGTGAGACACAATATATAGTGATTTGTTACGTTTTGTCGTATTTTTCTATCTGTTATAAAAGCCCAAATGGCGAGAACATTTCCAATGATGGTAAAGAGTGCCAATGGCCACAAAATGAAGACCAACAGATACAATGTCGCTGAGTGGAAATCATCCACTGAATGAAATGTTCCATTCATTTTTTGCTCAATGTTCATTCATATAGTTGAGTGTTGAATGCGTAACATTCTACGAACATGTCTTTTAAAAGAGTTTCTTCATGATTTTCCAACAAGCTGCGCTTTTTGTCCTCTACAGACGTATTCCATTACGAACCACGGAATCTTCATAACAATGGTGTTGGATTTTTCACATCATATAGAACAGAATATTGTTATCCGATATCGACGTACCTTTCATTTATCATGACATTTAATAAAATACTGGATATGATTGAAGTTTAGCCATCCTGCTATCTGAGGAAGAATCACGATACGCCATACCGACAATGCAATCAGACAATTCAGCATCAGTTTAATTCTGGGATGACCAATCAAAGCAATTAAAAATCTTTAAACATTGCACGCGCTTCATTACATAGAATCAAAACAAAATCCATTAAGCTAAAACGATAGGCCTTTGATGTGACTATAGAAGATGTGAAAACATTTTAGATGCCATGCCAATTAATTTCTCAGGCTCTTTAATTCACTTGCCGTCTTGTTGTTCAAAATTTAATATACCAAATGCTTCATACGACTGCTGATAGAAAATAAATTATCATGATTTAATACCGTATAGGAAGAGACGGTAGAAAGACTTAATTTGATTGCAACACGGCGGCGATATCTCAACTTAATTTGTATGTTCCGGTCGATTACAATATCCGAAACAGGCAAATGCAAGGAGATGACATTGTATCTGATTGCCTACTCTTACATGACTAAAGATGCTATAGCAAATTGGCTTTTGGTGCAACAAGACCATGACGACTCATAAGTAAACATGGGTATTTGCTCTTTAACTCTGACATTTCTGTTCCAATTACTTAAGTACATACCTCAAACGTTGACTCATCATTACAACATATGAAACATCAACAAGTTTTGCTTTATAAAATAATAACCCTTAATAGTTGAAAAGAAATGATCATTCATAATTCTTAAACTTTAATTTTGCGACATATTCCGTGTCAGTACAATTTTACCCGAAAAAGACACACACAAATAAGGCGCAAATACAAAGAAGATTTCCGATTAGCCTATATAATAACAGAGGTTGTTGGTTCGAGCCCCGGGCCCGGCGGTTTACGTCTTCTTGTTTCCTTGGGCAAGAAACTTTACTCTAATTGCTCCGTGGTTCGGAAGTCACATTAAGCCATTGGTCCCCTGTGCGAATGCTCCTTCTTGGGGCGCTGCATACAGTGTATAGCTGGTGAGTCTATTTGATAACAATTGATGTTTGTATTGAGTTTCTTTTACTCTAAGGTTTCATTATGATGTCCATTAACAATTTGACAGATTCAAGATGGTGGAAGTAGAACATCCCCTTCAATAGTACATCAACATATCCATGCCTACATTCTTTAGCAGTCGTTGTGATCTCATGTAATGTATAGCACGACTGATTATGAAATGTAATACATTTGTTTGACATAATTCAAGCAAAATAATTGATCCTGGAAAATTTCATTACCACAAGGCGACTTTCTGGATTGGGTTCAGTTGCACAAATATGAAGTTGATGTTATAATGATGATAGTCCAGTGTAAAATTCTTTCATGGTCAATTATAGATGCTCCAAGTTCAACTTGAGTCTATTTAGTTTTCTGACGCGCATACTGTTCTGGCATCGTTAACTTTGAAAATGTAACGGCGAATGGCAATCCACCATCAGCTATGAATAGTGATGAACTCAATTTCAACGCACAATTGTTTTTATTTTTAGATGAATTTCATATCGCCGTTCATCAGGCACCATCGTTATAATCATGAACTTCTGGTAATAAAATTAATAAAACCATAACCTGTTTCTGTTACAATATTAACGGTTGGCCACATTTGATTAGCACTGGCGACCAAGAGTCAAATGATAAATATTTTTATCACTTCACGGTTTATATATAATAAGAGCAAGTATTTTAACGGGGCTGAGATAATGTAATTGGATACGATATTTAAATTTCAAATTTCAATAACGTATCCAATAGACCTTTTCAAACCGATCTTTTCCGAATATACCCGAAAGCTTGAACAAATTCCGATCGTTTCCGGGAAATAAACAGTACCTCTGTGCCTCATCTTTTGACAAAGTTCGACACTTCGACAGTATGTTTCCAACAACGACGAACGTTGCCGTTTTTATGATGCACTTTTGCGTACTATTTCCTTTTATTTCACTGTCGTCTGCCGACTGCAACTGCTGTGGCACGTGACCATGTTTTCCGAAGTTTTCCGATCGCTGTTTGAAAAGATCTATTACATTATCTAAGCCCCGTCAAATTTCTCACACATATTTAAAATGTGAAATAGTTGGATGTTAGTTCTCCTCTAAATGCGTTGGTTAGAATGGTTTATATAAGATTGCTGATATAAAGATGATTTTCATGTTAAAACGTAAGCAACTTGTAGTTCGTATGCTGGCACAAATCATAGATTCTTAAAATTTTAAATGCTTCATTAGCCTGTAAGTTCATACATTTTACACATAAATGAGAATTTTTTTTTTCGGCTGTATCTGCATACATTTAAAGCTGAAACTCCTTGAGGTGTTTTAGGTCAAACAATTTTCATGACGGATGGGGTGGTCAAGGGGGTGATTTTGTCCATTAATGATGTTTAGATCATGATTCCATGCCAGATGAATTTTAATGAATTGTGAATTCTTGAATCAGGCACTATGCCACCGCAAAGTTACAGAATAACACAAAATTACCTAAAATACCAATGATGGTTCAAATTGTCGCACAGACACTGTGATGAAAACGTCCTTAAAAAACTTCAGAATTCAGGGAAAATTTGTGATAATCTTACGTTAAGTTGAGTTATCAACTCAATGACATGGGATCTGAAAATTATGTGGCCTCTATACTGTTTGTATACCATATCGCGATTTATCAATAAACATTCCAGGGTTTGTTTACAATATTGCATCTGTTTCTCTAATACCAGACACGATATTAAACATTTAAATCATGTTAATTAGTTCTGTTATGTTCATATACACCTTTAAAATGTATTGCTTGATATTATGTATCTTTAACCTATTTACAAATGTGTACAACATTCCCGAAATGGTATGATTTACTTATCTGCTCATGGATATCTTTTTACAGATAAAAGCGTACGGGTGAACGGATGAAAGAGTGTTAATGTGAAACGTGCTCATTTATGTTTGATTTTGTTGTAACTCATTATGTAATGTCATTTTATCAAGTTACGTAGGTGACAAGATCACAGCCCTCTATTATAGTCGTTGACGATTACAACATCATTTTGTCCACTTCCTAGATAGATAGAGAAACTTCAAGCCACCATCAAAGGCATTTGTGTGAGACCACTCATAGAGGTTTATTTATTCCAGGCCGATAAAATCATCGCTGTCACTTCATACAAAATAATGTACGCAAGTAGATTTTTCAGTTATATGCGAAATGGGTATAATCAATTTTTAGTCATTTTAATTCAGAATTGCAGTCATGCTCCCGGCTGATGCTGGATTGACATTTTCAATACATTCGATATATTTTCAAAGTTAACAATGCCAGAACATACGCGTGTCAGAAAACCACATGGACTCAAGTTGAACTTTGAGCATCCATCATTGCCCATAAAGAATTTTACACTGGACTATAATTTAACATCAACTTCATACTTGTGCAACTGAACCCAATCCAGAAAGTCGCCTTGTGGTAATGAAATTTTCTATGGATCAATTTTGCTTGAATTATGTCAAACAAATGTACCGTATATTGTGTCTCACCATTTCAGTCCTAACAGTTGGATGTATTTCTTTGCCTCTTAATAATATTTGGCTGCATTTTGGCCATTGGCCTTTAGGTGAAAGCGTATGTAAAATGTGGTTAGTGATTGATTACTCTGCTTGTTACATTTCAGTTATTGCTACTTTGTTAGTTACTTTGGACCGTTTTTACTGGGTCCATTGGCCACTACGGTTCAGACAACCATGCACAGTTAATAAAGGTGTTATTTTTATATTAATACCGAGTTGTTTTGCATTTCTGTTTTACATAATTCCAATCCTTTTTTGGGAAATATGGATTACCGACAGACGAATCGATTATTCCATCGAATGTGAACCAGAAGTAAGCGACAACTTTGTTTATGGAATAATATTTGTTGTATTTGAAACACTTTTGCCTGCAATTGGAATAAGCATTTTGAATATACTGGTTTACCATAAGATCAGGAAAGTATGTCTTTTGAGAGGGAGCATGCTAAAAAGACGCTTTGAGTATGAAACACGAAAATTGACACAGAGAAAGGATGTCAAACAGAATAGATTTGAGACGCAACAACATTCGGTGGAATATAAAGGCTTGTGTCGCAAGGAAAGCTCAATTAAGAGTCCGGGTGAGCAATATTTCAATATTCACACCAAGAAATCGCAAGTTGTCCACAACAGTTACATAAACGGGTATAGAAGAGCTGGAAAAAGACTAGCCTCAATGGTTGGTTTATTTTTATTTTTTGGAAGCCATATAATATCAGCCTTATAGCAAGTACTCTGTGCGATGATTGCATTCGTAACATCCAGGCTGAGGGATGGTTATGGCTTTTTGTAATTTTGCCTGAATTTACCTGAAAATATGAATTTCCCAATACTTTTGTACAGTGAAGATCCAAGCATTTTTGCCTGAATTCAGGCAAAAACCTGAAGATAATCATGTCTGAACATCACATGGGAAGCTGTAAATTATCTGTTATGGGCAAACTCGGCAATTAATCCAGTTTTATATGTCGTTACAAATGAGCGCTATAAAAGAAGGATGTTAAGTGTATTTTGTCGACAAAGCGATACATCGAAATTGAATGAATCAACAGATATCAACTTGAATTGAAATTTGTAGATATTGTCAAAGACGTTCTTAACTTTCTTACAGCGTAAAATTCGGTAAAAATGCTAAAAAATGACAGTATTTGGTGAGTATTTTAAAAATACTGTATTTTTTATCTTGATTTTTCAAGGCCTATTATAACTTAAAACTGGCTCTTATTAAAATTTTACAGAATAAAAATATTATTAGTACACTGTTATGAATCTTCAATTATATGAAGATGATAAAGTATTGAAAATATATTGTAAATTAAACATTGCTTCATAATATATGATGACCATATGAAGAATGCATTTCTGTTTATTTTAAGAATTAATTTGCTTTAAAGGGCAAAGGAAATGATTTCTGCAATTATTGTGAAACAATAGAAAATTAAAATTACATGACCATTGAGAAGTTTTAAATACATACTTATTTATAATTACCCATTAAATCAATTAATTAGGCAATAATTATTGACATATCAATCTACACCAACAAAAACACAAATCTGCATTGGTTTCTAATCAATAATCATTGATGACATCATTTGTGTTACCAATAAGCATGCACTACACTGTATGGTATATGTAACAACTGTTATTTCTCAATTTTATACAATCCATTTTGTTGATTTTACAGTATTCCATAAACTTCCAGATCAAAAGAAAGACAAGGATAATGAAGAGTACCTTTTGGGAATAAGTTTTGCATTTTCAGAATGAAGAACACAAAATTAAGTGAAATTTCTTGTTGAATTTCTCCTCTTCCATAATTTAATCAACCTGGATTAATCTTGTGGTATCTGACAAGTTTTGCCAATATTCAATTCACATATTCAAGATTTGTTGGCAAAATTCCTAATATTATACTGAGATTGTTTTCTTTCCTCAGATTATATCATCTAACAGTTAATGAAAAGATAAATATTTGCTGCTTTTTACTTAGTAAATTTATTTATTTATTTTAATTTATTTATTAGACTTTCTTACTGGATAATACTGGATATATGATCTAAATTTCGCAGTTGTGTTACTTGGTTTGTCAAATCAGACAACAGTTTTACAAATTCATATAATTATAATCCCTTCATATACTCAAAACATCCGAAAAGCTATATTTTAGTCTGCATAAACTCAATACCATTTCAGTGAATCCATGGAGCACTATTGGAACATCAAGAAACTGTAAACTTCAAATGTCTCATGAAAACAATGTGCTAAAATAAATCCATATAAATATCACTCATCTAAAATGTAGTTTCTAAATTCTAACTTTTATCTTATAATTCATAAATGTTATTGATACTTTATTGCCAAAGACTGGAAACCCATACGAAACTTGGGGAGCCAATGGCGCGTATGTAGGCCGCATGGAATTACAAATATGTGAGGCATAGCGCACTATAAATGCCCAATATTTATTTTTATTTTTTAAATTATGGGCAAAGGCATAGTTTTCAAGTTTGAGATGCAGTAAAGTGTGTATTGATGCCTAGATATTCAACCATGAAGTTTCATTTTCTGCTGTTTTTTTCATAATTTGGCCCTTTTTGAGTGACTTCGATGCACTGGATCTTTTGGATACAACTAGAAATATCTACAAACTTTATTGAAGTTTAAAACCATTAAATCAGCTTTGTAGTTTACAGGCATGAGAACACACATCCAAAAAAATACCTGAAATTGATGAAAAAAGAGCAAAAATAAGCTGAAATTCAAAGAAATTGTGGATTTTTGAACAGGAAAATACCTGAATTTAGGTATAAACCTGAACATTCTCATGCCTGAGTTTATGTAGGCCCTATACAACCATTGAACTTGCTATCAAAATGACACTTTTCTACCTTGATTAATAATTTATTTTTTTCTTTTGAAAGCACACAATTATCCATCAAGTGCCCCTCTTCATTGTTCTATGTCTTTTTTGGTTTGAAAGGCTATGTTATATTGTAAAATCAACAAAATAGACAATAAAAAATCAAGAAATAATAGTTCTGCCATATACTAAACAGTGCAATGTGTTATAGTGGTAACACAAATGATGTCATCAATGATTATTGATTAGGCAACCAATGCTGATAGTGTTTTCACCATGGTCGATTGATTAATTGATAATTAATTGATTGTATGGGTAATTATAAATAATTATGCATTTTAAACTTCTCACTGGTCATGTAATTTTAATTTTCTAATGTGTTACAAAAATTCCAGAAATCATTTCCTTTGCCCTTAGCTGAATAACCGATAAAAGGCTACCATTGTAAAGGTAGAACCTAACGTAGTAGGCTAAGAAAATTAATGCAAATTATGGCCACGGGTCAAACAAATTGCAAAAGTAATGATATTTACAGGATAATATCAGACACACATATACAACAACACATCAAAAATCTAGAAAAATGTACATGGTGGAACAGTGATTAATTTGCATAAAACAAAATGGCTGCCAAAACAGGGGGTAAAATTTCAAAATTGGTTAAATCGTGTTAGAAACCATTCTATTGTGTTCCACTAATCGCGAATTTATATCTCCAAAACCGAACATAACTCAGCCGTGAAATTTCACATGGCTTGTGAAAAAAATATGAGCAACATTTTGGTACCAAAATTTCAAAAAGTTTGAAAAAATGTTGAGGCAATCGGACCGGGCTCCTTTAACCAATTTTTAAATTACACCCCTTGTTTTGGCAGCCATTTTGTTTTATGCAAATTAATCGCTGTTCCACCAAGGAGATTTTTCTAGATTTCTGATATGTTGTTGTATATATATATGGCTGAAATCATCTTGTAAATGTCGTTACTTTTGCAATTTGTTTGACTCATTTTTTCATTTTTACTAGCATATAGTATGAAGCTCGTTGAATCGTTCATGTATCAAATTACAGCTCTCAACGAGATATAAACATTGAGCATACCTGGTGGTTCTTTCAAGATGAATGATCTTATAAAATCATTCATCTTTTGCAAGTTCATTTATGGAATATTAGAGCTTTTGACTTTTGAAAAGTATGTATGCATATAAGTGAGCTATGCATAAGATAAAGGCATATAAAACGATGAGTATAGACTAATATTAAGACATCCTTAATTCAGTTCCGATGCATCAATTAAATTTACTTGACATGCTCTTATGTTAAAATCCTAAATTTGTTTTCATTTCATCAATTGGATTCAGACTCGATCACACATCAACGTATTGAGCTATTACGTACGCCTTGCGTACAATGTTTTGGCCATTGGTACACAACAAATTTCTATGGTCAAAATAATTAGTTTACGGTAGTTGTACGTTGGGCTCTGTAAGGTGATGAGTGACTTGCCCCTCATATACAAAATATCACATTTAAAAGACAATAATGACGTTGAGTGCGCTATATTGACAATTTCAATGGTGTGTCCATGTTTTGGGAAGTTATAAGATGAAAATAACAAATTAGTTAAAGGTGTAGGATCCTATTTGAGCATGTGTATACTTACTTTTAACTAATTGAATACGCCCGAATAAGAACATCCCAACTCCAATAGCTCCCTTCTGTTAAGTTATGTAAAATATAAATGCATATAAATCTCTGAAAATGCTTTCAAATCACTAGAAATCATTTCCATGTCTTTATCCCAATCAAAGTGTCACATTTGACCTTGCAGTTGACTTTGTTAGACATTGTTAGATAATTTTTCTAACATATAGTTGCAGAGGGATGTTCTTGTAATGGTTGTTTAAATCTAGCAACTATGTGATATAACAAGTATCTAAGAATGTCTAAACAAGTCAACTACAAGGTCAAATGTGACAATATGATTAGGATATTGACATGGAAATGCTATTTTAGTGATGTGAAAGCATTTTCAGAAATTTGTATGCATTTATATTGTATAAATATAATTAACAGAAGGGAGCTATTGGAGTTGGGATGTTCTTATTCTGGCGTATTCAATTGACCCTGACATCTGAAATACATTTTACGAGGTTTAACCCTTGTTTACTCTTCAAAGTCAAAAGAAAGTATGTAACTCTGGACTCTGAAAAACTTCAAATGCAGACTATTTCAACACTGACATAAATTAAATATAAGACAAACTCTCAAATATTTATTTATTCTAATTTAATATTTTCCTTGCAGAAAAAAATCTACAAAAAGATAGAAAGAGTTTTACCAGCAACATGTCTAGTCTTAACTGGTATAAATTTTTGAAAACAAAATTCTGATACCACAATTATCATTCATATGGAATGAAACAAAATATATCCTGAAATATTCAGTAGACCTTCCATGGTTTCTACAAAACATGACAAAAATATTTACAATTGAAAAAGCTGCATTAGTGACACACGTTTTCAGACATTATTATAATCACCCCGAAAGGGGGGACTTTGAAGATGTTACCAATTTTGATTTTTTCATTTCATCTGTTGCAGCATTTTCTAAGCTTTAAAATGATGCCTAACTTGTTGAAATTGATTAAGGCGATCAAATTTTACAACAGAAATATTCCTAGAAATTCTTATTATTTTCTTTATCTTTTGCTGCCTATTTTCAGCTGTTTCTTGAAAAGTGTTCCGTCGCAAAGTCCTCCTTTTCGGGGTGAGTCATCACATATCAACTTACTGTTGGTGTCAAAACATAGACATTCTTGCTATTTACTTCACAGCAAATTACACAGCCATTGGAGTTTGACGCCATCTAAACCCAAGTTTCCAATTAAACAGTTTTACACAGTAATCATTTGACAGGCCTTTCACCACCTGTTTCATACTAGTCCTAAATCCATGTGATGAGCAAGTATTTTGGCTGTCAGTTAAAAATTTAATTAAATAAAATCTAGTATTTCATTTAGGTATTCAAACACGCCACAGAGTTGTCTCATCACGAATCAACAAAGATGCATCCATGCGTCCGCATATTTTTATCGCTTTAAAAAAAATATGCCGACACATAGGATGCAGAGTTGTTGATTAGCGATGAACAACTCTCTGGCATGTTTGAATACCTTTTAACAACGAAAATCTTCCTGAAAGTGTATGAATTAAATTCTAAATGTTTTCAATTTAACAGATAGGCCTGCCTACTCATCTTCAAAAAATATTTAGCATAATCTGAAGTAAAGTGCTAGTTTATGAATGTTTGCTGCTTTGATGTTTTCAATTTTTTCCAAGGAACCGGGCTTTTGCACGTACTATTATGTGCCCGACGCTCGATGAGCCAAGTTATGTGTACTGCGTAAATGAAACGCTGTGCCGTGCGTGACGTGCTAATTTGAATATCAACTGTGTATTCATCACAAATCAACAACGGTACGCTCCTGTATAAGGAGATATAGTGAGTTGTTGAATATGTTGATATTCACTTTTGTAGAAACTACCTGGAAATACCAGACCTCGGTTTTTCAAAATTGACTTTTTAAGAAATAATAATTAAAAAAAGGTCCATATGCAAAAAAAAAAAAACCCTCTTACTGGATATTTACGCCCAGAGTTACATAAAGTAATTTATCTACTGAATGATAGGCATGTTCATTTCTTAACTTGAAATAGATACATCTTGATTATTTGAAAAGTCATTATCAAAATGTTTTCTACTCAAGAGGCCGCTTCAAAACTCAAAAGCGGCTGACCGCCTGAAACTAGCAGTTTGGCCGGTGTAACCAATGTTCAGTACAATTGCAATCAGCCAGCACAGACTGTTCTGTGCTATACTCTATAAACCTTGAAGTATGCAACAAGCAATCAGACTCTGTTACATGATCCAAAGAATATCCCTTGTATTCAACAACATTATGAGTTTTTGTATTGTGTAAGAGACTAGCAATGATTGATTAGGCTTGAGTAAGACCAAATCACAGCATATTAATACATTTGTTACAAAAATCTTTCATGATTGTGGTATTATTTTTGGTTAATTTTGTTGCTACTTTAATAATAATAATAATGTGGACTTGTTATGCGCACAAATCCACCTTTACCAGATGCTCAAGGCACATTACAATAAAACAAACCAATAATAATAATAACCAAAATATAGTATCGGACAAATTTATGGACAAATCTTTAAAATAAGTTCATTGAATATTCATCATGATTGGGTACGTTGTTATGATTCAAAAAGTACGGACTAATTTATTTCTACAAATGGTTATATTGGTCTGTGTGTGTAAATTGGCTGCTTGTTGCATACTTCAAGATTTATAGAGTACAAGGTGGTCAGACACCAGTTGTCTATGCACAGGCTCAATTAGGTATTCAAACATGCCATAGAGTAGTTCATTGCGAATCAACAACGATGCAACCATGCGTCTGCGTATTTTTATCGCGTGAAGGTGGCTTTAGCCACTCGAGCTTGATTAAAATACGCCGACGCATCCGATGTAGAGTTGTTGATTTGCGAACAACTCTGTTTCAACAACGAAAATATTCCTGAAAACGTATGAATTAAACTCTAAATGTTTTCAATTTAACAGATTCGCATACTCATCTTCATAAAAATATTAAGCACAATTTGAAGCGAAGTGCTAGTTTGTGGGGTAATGTTTGACGTTTTCAATTTACCAAGCACCGGGCTTTTAAAGGTACTATAAGTGCCCAATACCCAATGAGCAGTGTGCCGACTTGTGTGTACTGCGTAAACGCACTTCCGTAAACGCTGTGCCTTGCGTGACATGCTAATTTGAAAATCTACTGTGGATTCATCACGAATCAACAACGGTACGCTCCTGTATAAGGAGATACAGTGAGTGGTTGAACCATTAATCTATAAGGCTAGAATAGTGTTGTGGCCTAAGGCTTCTCGTCGTATCTCTTCACTCCTCCTCTGAGAAAATAGTGAAGAAATGATATCATTTCCAACAAAATAAATAGGAATTGATTCCAATGAAATAAATATTAAAATATGCATTATATTTATATTGTTGTATACCAAGTGTCAAAGTTGACCTTATTGATTTTACTTAACCTTAATGACTTTTCTCAAACTGTTTGACATTCTATATTACTTTAACTACAAAATTATAAAAAAAATTGTCAAATTTAAACATGAAAGACTTATTCTATGGTAAGTCACATTTGAAATTTTGATTATCAATTTCAAATCTCAACAAAAACAATTTATAACAATATCTGAAAAAACAGATATTATGAAAAATGCACAAAGAAAAACCTTCCTTTCTGTTGGACAATCATTGACCAGGGTTGTTCATTTTTCTTACAATGTTGTCCTAATTTAGGTCTTAGATGTGCTTTCAATGGGAGTTTTTAAGTAGTAGTTCTGACCATATTAGCTACAAGCTAGTCTATAAAATGAGGCATGATGAATTTAAAATAGTCCATTTTGAAACGTTAGATAAAGGCAACCTCAGAGTTTTACTCCCAAAATTTCAGTTTTCAAGACAATCACCAAGATGATTTCTTATGGAGGGAGGGAATCCTGATGAGAAGATGTGTAGACACTCCTGATCCCTCCGTGCATCCTCACTCAAGGTTTTTCAGCTCCATCTCAAAGATAAGGGTAGCATGTGGTGGAATCCTGGCAAAAGGAGTTAAGGATGGAATGACAAAAAGCAAAGAACTCAAGCAAAACATTAATAAGGCTTGACGTCCAATTCGCTCACCCAAGAGACATTCGCTCACGATATTCGGTCTGACTTATTCAGTAAAATGGAGAGTTAATGGCACTTACAATGCTTAAATATTGGTTAAATTGATGTTACCATCGATTGAAATAATACTAACATCAATTTATCCAATATTCAAGCATTGTAAGCAATATTTTTTCGTCATTTTAGAAAATATGTCAGAGCGAATATCGTGAGCAAATGTCTCTCAAGTGAGCGAATACCTTTGGACGCCAAGCCTAAGTAATATGGGTTAATGATAGAATATTTGGCACCAAACTGCAACTAGAGTTTTTAATCATGTTTGTTATTTACAAATTGTTCAAACACTTGTTTTAAGAGTAAATCAGCCTTCAGAGTTTCTATCTCTGGTTGTCTTGAAGTTCTTTCCATGCTTTTATATTAATTGAAATGCGGTTAGTAAAAAGTCTGCGTAGTATATAGAGCATAAGTAAACATAAGAGTAAGGTCAAAGGCATTACATCTATGATTAAGAATTTGCTACGGTTGACACACCAGGCCCGTAAGCTCTTTCATGTTTTCGTAAGCACTCAGCAGACATATCATTCAAGGATATTTCCAATCAAATAAAGATCTATGCAATTCAACATGTTCCATGATATGGTATAGCAGAGCTGCCAACTCTTCCGGATCGTGCGGAAGACTTCCGTATTTGACGGCAATCTTCCGTCATTCCGTAGGCTTAGCAAAATCTTCCGCATTCCGCACCCTCTGGTTAAAAATAAAAAATAGCCTAAGTTATAAGTCCTCACTGTGTGTTGTGTGTCTCATTTAATATACACTAAATGCATGCGTAATACTCACTAAAATGCGAG
>JXSR01S025793.1:12404-26713 GCA_000969725.1 Ophiothrix spiculata
TACACTTGGAGGGATAAACATAGTACCTATAATAGGTAAATTGACTTATAAGAAGTGTTAACCCTTGTCATACTGAGCTATTTATTGTAACACATCCGCCGAAGGGAGGGGGTGTTGCAACCCCCCGAATAGTTTAGAACGGAACCCCTATGAACTTGGTTTTGCTATTAATAGATAGGTATGATCCTCCCCTATCCAACAATACTAAGATCATGAAAATCGGCCAAGGTGTTGCGTAATTATGGCGTCATAAACTACTTTCAGATTGGAAAATCAGAAAAAAATGCATTATGGCAAAACGGTCACTAAAAATCAAAATTTGGCTATAAAACTTCTAAATAACGGATTTTCATCAATTTTTTTGGTAATTAGGAAGGGAAGTGATGATTCTAACATGTCTTGTAAGTTTGAGTCTTATAGCATGTGTACATTTTTCAAAATGGCGACTTAAAAATTTCCGGGATTTCCCCAACCCCCTCCCCCTACACCCCAACTTTGACGGCCTACCCTAACCCCACCTTAGGTGGTACCTCTCTAGTTTTTTCATCAAAATGACTGCAAAGGATGTAAAAAAGATTACCCAAATGCATTTGCCCGGTTTCTTTTGAGTTTTTATGAAGCAGGGAAAAACCTTAGACCCCCTCCCTTCAAAATTGAAACTGGGACAGAAGCCTTTTACACCACTTGTAACGCAATCGAGCATATCATCAAAACCATTGAACCATATCACCTGATTTTCATACACAAAATAGTCTATGACCTGTACATTATATTTAAATTTAAATTTTGTGATTGCATTGTATTTTTTCAAAGTTATAACCCGTCAAAGCTAAGAGTTAATTCTTTCTGGAACACCCTGTATGCGAGCTGTTTTAAATTATCCGTGCCACTTTACGTAAAGCACTATGTTAATCATCCTCTTCCTGTAAGGGCTCATGCAATAACATGTGAATGTACTGTTGGGTGGTGTCATGTCATAGACAGACAGCAATGTCAGTAACTCTCAACATCATCATATTTCACTCTTTAAGTTCATTTTCTCATTCAAGTATTAGATTGATCTCAACAGAATCTGGAGGTCATAATACATTAATACTAAAAAAAAAAAAAAAATTCAGACCTTCCGGTCCTCCCGTTTTTTGGCCTGTGAGGGCAACACAACAATTTTTTTTTGGCCTAACGAAGGTACATTTGTTGTTGTATGTTCCATGTTACAGTCAGGTGGCTGTAACACATGCTTTGTTTGTTCACATGTTGTCATTTATTTGTAATGTTATTTCATGCATTCAACACATTAAGCACTTCTTTATTGTATCTATTGCTATTCAATTTCATTTATTATTCTTGATGATTCTATCTTTACAACAAAATACCTATGTATGGTTGCTATTCTATGCTTTATATTGATGTGTAGGACAGATAGTACAGGTCATGTTATCAACACCTTGCTTGTACAGGGTGTCCCAGAAAGAATTAACTCCTACCTTTGGCGGGTCATAACTTTTACAAAATACAATGAAATCGAAAACTTTAACTTGAACTATAATGTACAGGTCATAGATTATCTAGTGTATGAAAATCATGTGATATGGTTCAATGGTTTTGATGATATGCTCGATTGCGTTACAAGTGGTGTAAAAGGCTTCTGTCCAAGTTTCAATATTGATGATCAGACAGATATTTCCTTCAAAACTCAATTTAAACCTTAAATTTTATTTCTCAAAATAAAGAAATACGTAAAATATAAGATGTGGAATGTTCATTAATCACCTTATTTTATTCAGGATCAATTGACGGGTACTAAGCAGCATTCTAATTGTTAGCAATCATTAAAGAGAATACATATTTCAGGTATATGAAAGTGTGTGTTGGGCGTTGAGTTGGGTGAAATGGGGTGTGTGTTTTATTTATTCATTTATTTTGAATTTTATACATTAAAATGTATTCAGTGAATCACCACGTACTTTTAGTACACTTGGAGGGATAAACATAGTACCTATAATAGGTAAATTGACTTATAAGAAGTGTTAACCCTTGTCATACTGAGCTATTTATTGTAACACATCCGCCGAAGGGAGGGGGTGTTGCAACCCCCCGAATAGTTTAGAACGGAACCCCTATGAACTTGGTTTTGCTATTAATAGATAGGTATGATCCTCCCCTATCCAACAATACTAAGATCATGAAAATCGGCCAAGGTGTTGCGTAATTATGGCGTCATAAACTACTTTCAGATTGGAAAATCAGAAAAAAATGCATTATGGCAAAACGGTCACTAAAAATCAAAATTTGGCTATAAAACTTCTAAATAACGGATTTTCATCAATTTTTTTGGTAATTAGGAAGGGAAGTGATGATTATAACATGTCTTGTAAGTTTGAGTCTTATAGCATGTATACATTTTTCAAAATGGCGACTTAAAAATTTCCGGGATTTCCCCAACCCCCTCCCCCTACACCCCAACTTTGACGGCCTACCCTAACCCCACCTTAGGTGGTACCTCTCTAGTTTTTTCATCAAAATGACTGCAAAGGATGTAAAAAAGATTACCCAAATGCATTTGCCCGGTTTCTTTTGAGTTTTTATGAAGCAGGGAAAAACCTTAGACCCCCTCCCTTCAAAATTGAAACTGGGACAGAAGCCTTTTACACCACTTGTAACGCAATCGAGCATATCATCAAAACCATTGAACCATATCACCTGATTTTCATACACAAAATAGTCTATGACCTGTACATTATATTTAAATTTAAATTTTGTGATTGCATTGTATTTTTTCAAAGTTATAACCCGTCAAAGCTAAGAGTTAATTCTTTCTGGAACACCCTGTATGCGAGCTGTTTTAAATTATCCGTGCCACTTTACGTAAAGCACTATGTTAATCATCCTCTTCCTGTAAGGGCTCATGCAATAACATGTGAATGTACTGTTGGGTGGTGTCATGTCATAGACAGACAGCAATGTCAGTAACTCTCAACATCATCATATTTCACTCTTTAAGTTCATTTTCTCATTCAAGTATTAGATTGATCTCAACAGAACAACTGTCACTTACAATTTTTTACATTTTTCCTCTATATAAAAGAATATTATTCCACTCAAGGTGCACTCAAAACATAATTCAAAAGATACCTCTTCCGGTCCAAATTGATTTATGCTCTTCTTGTTTGCAATAACTGTGCAAAAGACGTTTATTTTGAAGAAATTTTTTCACTGAACCACCAACTCATGGACAGTGAACATTTGCCTAGAGATAGTCAGGAATTGGAAAATTGGATTTAACAACTGCGCTGGAAGAACTATTCACTCATTGCAACCAGTGTTTGACTCATGGACAAGTTTATAGCTGGTAAGAAATTGATACAACAATCCCTATCAGCAGAGGGAGATCAATGCAACTAGTGTGTGGATACAAACTCACCAAAAACTTCTACTGAACCTGCAGTTCTAGTATCCACACAACTTTTCAAGCACTTTCAATTCATCCTTTTTTTTAACGACATTAGTTTTCAGCTTCCAACTACGACATTTGCTGTTAGCTTTCCTAGGCAGTGGATTCAAGTTCACCAAACTCAACTTTCACTGCATCAGCAGTTTCAGTATCCATGTACCTACACAGGCAACATTCATATGTTTTTTTTAATGAAAAATACATTTCAGCTTTCAACTAGCTATTATAGGACAATGGTTCATGTTATGAAAACAGCGAAGTCCTGCACAATTTGTTATTTTTCCACTAAAAATGTTTCAGCTTTCAACTATATTTAGGATATCAGCTGAGTACATAGGTTCAACTATGGAGACAGCTTAAGTCTTATTGGCACTGCAAGGGACATTTTCCATTTATATCGGCTTTCGACTGGGACATGGATCCTTCTATTTGCACTGCAAGGAACATATTCTTGATTTTCTATCATCATTATGTTTCATCTTTTAACTCTACAGGACATTGGCTATCGATCCCAGTTGAAATAACAAACTCAGTCAAACTTCTGTGCACTGCAAGGACATTTTCTTTCTAGTTCTTGATATTGTTCACCTAACATTACGTTTCAGTGTTCAACTAGGACATTGGCTGAGTGAAACTAAGTCCTATATGAACTTGAAGGGAGGGACAAATTCACTTCTCTTCTTGATTTTTCATTTCACTTTTGTGCACCGGAAAGAACATTTTCAGTGATTCTTGCCTTTTCATTTCATATCTTTTTCAAAATGAGATGCAACAGATGAAATCTTGGAATTGTATCCTATCCATTTATTTCTGGGACCTGTATGTTGACTTCATGAAGGCATGTACTTACAGTACTTATACATTCTTGCTTCAGTGTATCAGCTATGTTAATAGATTTCCAAGATTCAAGGTTAGCCTCTTATTTAAAAGAATCTTACTGAGAATCTAGGAAATCTGTTCACATAATGCACACGTGTGATGTTACTTAGATGGAGTCTATTTATGAACATTTGATCTTATAACTGTAATCACCTGGTATATATTTCATTAAGTGTTTGAACACAGTTTGTGATTTCGCATCTTCTCAAAACATTACTGGTGACACATGTTAGTCATGTCAACTAATGACTACTGTCCTCAAGGAATTTGCTAATACTCGCCGCATGAAGGCAACCCATGCAAGATAGATGATCTGACGTATGTATGACAGTATAATTCTTATCAGATTGAAGCAAACCTACTGATACAACAACGTTAAAGAATGTATTGCACAGATAAAATCAAAGAAAAAAGAGATAATTCACAAGAAGCAACCTTACACTGAAGCAAACTTACTGATACAACAATGTTAAAGAAAGTATTGACAAATAAAGATAGGATGAAAGAAAAAAGAGATAATCACAGAAACAATCTTGGAATTGTTGGTCCAACTGTGTGTCATATTACACTTTCAGGTTAGCTGGGCACAGCCCGTCTGATGATTGGGAACCAAATGAGCATTAAGTGAGGGTTTGCCATGAAACTGTCGGTAACGGCTGCCTTTCCAGAGGTCTATACTTTGAAATCTGCTTCTTAGCATTCCTGTAATGGGCTTGTGCACTATTAATTCCAAAGATAGTCACCTGAAATAATGCTGTTGAACTTATTTCGGTGACTGAACGGTGTCCAGGCGGTGTCCTTGAGCTGTAGAGAACAAGAATTTAATTCTGCGGGTTATATACGATGTCTTCAGTTATGGTCCAATAACAACAACATGGTCCAATAACAACAGTCCGCCAAACGGTGACCAACCAGGTATCGCAGGCAATCACCGGTGTCATCTCGGTACCTTGCAACTTTCTTCTGACCACCAGACTGAGACACTGGTCGGCTTATGTGACCATAGCATCAGCCCATAATGCTCATTAATCACTAAGCTGTATTTCATATCTGTAAACTGAAGTAAATTTGATGACAACAGAAATTATGAGAAAAGTGAAAGAAAATAACTGAGATGATAAGAACAGGAAGAATATTCTAAAGATCTTTCAGGAAGCAGATATAAGACTTCATCATTGGAAAACAGTCATTTCATCTGTGAGTTTTTCGTTGTTGACAACAATAGACGGTGGCTAGCTTGGCTAACTTTTCTGTTTTGCAGCCTATCAGCAGGTGACATAGAAACTTGATTAGACTAGAGGGTTAGGGGACTGGTATTTTCTTCAGAAGGGGTGGGTCATAGTTTATTTGACATAAAAACAGGAGGAGGGGTCATAACATTATTTCATTGAAAGTAAGATTTTCAGCTTCCTGGATATGAGGGGAGGGGTGTGTGAAAAATATGCAAGTCTCTGCACATTTTGGGACCCATCCCATCACAGGAAAATGCCAGCCTCTATCTTAACCAGGAAACTATTTCCTTTCAAATCAAGGAGAGACATAATGAAGATAGCACTATCACGATAATCATGGTAGTCTTGTCTCTTAAATCAAACTTATTTTCACATTTCAAATCACATCAGTGGTTCCTTAGAGAACAACAATACAAGCAAAACAACCAGTACAACAATGACCAACTGTTATCTTAGTGAAAACCAGACAAGTCCAGAAACTGTCATATTTTTCTAAATTTTTCGACATATCAATTTCTTTTGTAGATACCATACTTCAGAGACAAAGATGAACAACTTTGAGGTGGTTTGCAAACCACATGTCTCACCTGATAGCAGTTGTAAAGGAACTTAACCTTCAAATAACCTTATATGGTCCTGTCCATGAAATGATGTTCATCAGGGTTAAGAGTTACTATGATGTAGATATAACCTTTAAATGACCTTGATTGACCTTACATAACCTGGGCTCAACTTTCTGCAGATTTAAAGGATTTGGCCCCTGTTCTTTAATTTTGCATGACATTGACTTGACCCTTTCAAGTCAATGTCAGGACATTCTTGAGGGTGATGACTTATCATGGTACAAGTTTGGTCAATGCAGGACAATCGTTATTAAGAACTGACAACCTTTAAATGATCATTGTCCAACTTTCTGATCAATTTTAAAATCTGAATTAAAATGTTCTTTGAATTGTGATCCCACCAGGACATCCCCCTTGGTAAGGGCTATTCATTCATATAATATGGTGCAAGTGAGGGGTCAGGGTTTAAAGAGTTGTAATTGACCTTAGATGACCGTAGCTCAACTTTTTGAATATTTTTGAGATAACTCAAATGATCATTTGGTATTGACTCTGATGCTCTGAGAGTTTAACAGCGCATATGAACAAAAACCTCTTAATCATGAAGTTAGTCAATGATTAGGCCTACAATTCAGATATACGGTATGTAGACAGTGCAAAATGCATAATAGACAGAAACGTGATTGCTATGTCTCTTTCAGAACTATGTTCAGGCAAGACAAAAATGCTAATACAGAGAAACAACTGCCACTGAAAACATTGTCATATTTCTGATCTGTTCATTTTTTAAAGAACTATTGGAGTCTTGATAAAATGTACCTGTAATACAAGCCAGATAAAAAATAATAAATCAATCCATCTATGGAAAAAGGAGATCAATACAGCTTCTTGATCAATGCTTTCATACCACTCGATGTATCTTTCTATTATTTGATACCCTCTCTTATCATATAAATCTGCAACATTAGACCACCACTAAATGGTCGCAAGATCTGTTGACAGGTGTAATGGAAGAGCATTTTTGCAACAAGTGTGCAACCAGATCTTTCTATGCATGGGGAAAAAGTGGTGAGTTCATGAGGAACTTTCAATGTTTTCAAACATTTTGGCTACAGCACAATGTGATAAGGACACATGGAATTATAAATCAGGAAGGCATAGGCTAGCACACTATAAATCCACTGAATTTATTATTTAAAAGAACATTTCAAAAATCCTATTCTCTTACAACAGATGCGTTGCGTTGCAAGTTCTCGGTGAAAATGGAAAGATTGAAGAACCTGTGTGACATTTTTTCATATCATTTATTTTCTTCTCTCAGAAAGCCAAGTGATGTTAAGGAACATATTTGTCACATTACTGGGACTGAGGTCATTGTGTGCGAGTTCTTGTGAGCTCAATGGTGTAACTGAGCTTTTCTGTCAGAAAACCAAGTGATGTATAGGAACATATTTGTCACATTACTGGGGCTGAGGCCATAGTATGTGAGTTCTTGGGAGCTCAATGGTGTAACTGAGCTTTTCTTTCAGAAAACCAAGTGATGTATTGGAACATATTTGTCACATTACTGGGGCTGAGGTCATAGTGTGTGTGTTCTTGGGAGCTCAATGTGTAACTGAGCTTTTCTGTCAGAAAGCCAAGTGATGTCATGTTCCAGTTCTTGGGAGCTCAATGGCATAACTGGGCTGTTCTGTCAGGGAGTCAAGTATCAAAGATAATTTTTTTATACTGGGCTGAGGAGATCATGCGAAAGTTCTAGGGAGCACAGTACTGTGACTTAGCTGGGCTTTTTGGATAGGGAGCAAACTGACATTATTTGTCTAAAAGCATTGTGTGGGTTCTGGGTGGTCAATGATGTGGCTAGGATTTTCTGTCAGGAAGCCATAAGACTACTGAAATGGTACAGGTTTATGCTTTTAACATAGGCTAGATAGAGATGTCATTTAGTCATGAATCTGATGTGTCCATAAGACTACATAGAAGTATACAGTATATGGTATTCACTATATGTTACTGAGGAAGGTTCTCGTGTGATTCCGGCCTTGCTATAAACCAAATTAGGTATTCCATTATGCTTTTATATTAGACTGTCGGAGTTTGAGGAATCGAGGGTAACAGCTACCCCGCTAGCTTGTCATTAGGGGAAAAAAGATATCAGCAAGAGAAGTATTCAAAGACCTGCATTTTCTTGATTTTGCAGGGTTTCAGTTGGGGCACATGTTAATGCGTGTGGTCTGCATCCTGGGACACATATTTCTTTTTTTTTAAATGAGATGGATATGGAAGAGCAGCCTGCTCGGCTATTTGCTGAAGCATAGATCAAATTTTTAGTGGGCTGTTTTGTTTGTAGGACCAGGATCAAGTTAGGTTGGGTTTAGGGCAAGGACTTCGATTTTGGGTAAGTTTTAAATGAGTTGCTAATGTTCTTGGGCCAAGATCAAGTTAGGTTAAATTTAGGGCAAGGGTTAGTTCACAGTCTACTATAGAGTAGAATTTTAAATGCAACAATTATCCATATTTAATTTTTGTACACAATTCTCCATTTGTGCACTGGATTATAACAGAGATTTGATGATGAAAAATCAACATTGTAGAGAATACACCTGCATCAATAATTCTAACGCATGAAATAATTGTTATTCCATCGATATACATGGTTGAATAACAAATACTTACAGGTATAGAATATTGCATATGAAGGAAAACAATAAACCAAGCCTTTGAAAATTAAAGTTTTGAGTTGGTTTTAAATGGGCTACTATTGTTTTTAGGGTCAAGACAAGATAGGTCGGGTTTTATAGGGTAAGAATTCAGATTTTGGGTAATAGTTGTAAGTTGACTGGCTAATGCTTTTTTGGAAACTGTTGGTAGAAGAAATATTTGGACCCCAAAGAGGATAAGAACCACACCAATTGTTAATGAAGACAAGAGCGGACATAAGAGTTAGAGAATCAGGTGTACTTCAGTTAGGAATCCCCTCATCTCATAATTTCAATGAGATAGTTAAGAACATATTGCAACAGGTTCTAGCAGGGCATAACTAATCCTATATTGTTTGGCTTCTCCTTGTGTTTTCTTTTATCACCTTCCACACTTTTCCTATATTTTTAGCTTCTCCATCTTTTATTAGAAAATATAGAGGCAGCTAAAAATATAGCACCAATTGAAGCCCTGTTCTGTGGGAATAATTGTTTTTTCCCTTTCATTGTTGCGGATACAGTTTAGAGAGGAACAGATATATATAAATATTCTGTAAACTGGAATGAGTGATTGGTCGGTAGCACATATATTTCTGTATGAGCTGCATTTTTCCAATGTATATAATAAAGTGCACATTGCAGCAAGGGGTTTTCGTAGAACCACCCTTCTCTATAATTCAGACAGAAAGTTTAGAATGGTCCGCAAGAGATTCAAGGGGAACAACCCTTCTCTGTCTTAAGGACACAGTTCAGGAAGGAAGAATGCAAGGGGCAACTATTTCTTGAAGTTTGTGACCAAAATCAAGGAAAATTTTGGTTTGTATTGTTCATATTTTACAACATCTGTAAATATTTCCCTTTGGTATAGGTGTGCGGTGCTTAAACAGCGGGTTGGCAGCCACCCGGGGAGGGGAAGGTACCAAACACTTCCATTTTGGAAAATAATAGGTTTAACTGCGTTTCCGCCAAATCTGAGGCTTTGGAATGGAATTTTTTGTAAAATTATAGGCTCTAGAAAGACACATTTTGTAAAACTTGTGATTTTTGTTGAAAAGGGTCAGAACTGAAACATGCTGAAACAGGGGTCTTACGGAAAAGCTGAGAGGGTCTGCTGAAAAGGGGTCTTCAGGGTCACCCCTTCCTACTGGGTTTTGTAATTGCTTTATGCTTTGTAATAACCTTTTAATACTTACAATGTGTAAATAAAAAAATAAATGAAAATGCTATTGCATCTTATGATGTTCATGTGTGCCTATGCAACATTTTCATGTCGCTAGCGACATGTTGTTTCAGCTGTACTAATTAACTAAAAAGATGGTCAAATTTGATGAAATTGGTATAGGGCATACCGATAACATGTTACCTTTGCATATAGAAGCTCATTCTAATTGAACCCCCGGTGTACATGAAAACAGACCTTTGCCATGTTTTTGTGATGTTTGTGACATGACAAGGTGATTAGCATAATTGGGTTGTATAATAAGATAAACAAAACTTTCGATTTTTTATTTCTGTGAATATATTTGTAATGTCTTCAAAACAAATTGAAAACACAAATATCAGAACGGATCTAAGCCTGATATTGATTGTTTGGTCAATGTAGAAAACAAAAATATCATGAAGATCACCCGTTGTTTATTTCATTTTGGCCACTTTCTGAAGAATCGCCCAAGGGTTATTTTTTTCAACAACAAAAATGTAGCAGTCAATTGTTACAGAGTTTTCTACTAGTTCATCTTACATTTCACTAAGGAAACAACCTGCCTAATATGAAATGAGACATTATATTTTCATCTTGAATGAACAGGGAGAGATATGATAATTACACCAAGCTGATGACCAGATGTATGAGCCCTTTCAAGATGATATACTCAGTGTGGCTTTGTGGATGCTACAGCAATGAGTTGGCTCAACTATTTCAACCACATGGAACAAGGGCATCACTTTGTTAAGCCCATTTCAATTTCTCTCTTTTAGACTGGATGAACTGAACTCGACAGGATATTTGCATCAAGTCTTCAGTTTAAGTCTGTAGACACACAGAAATGAGTTTGAAAAGGAATAGGGGAGTGAGAGTTAATCTGATCACCTTTACTCTTTTCTCAATTTTCTTGCACAGTAATTTCTTTACATTCATCCCATATTTGATCATTTTTACCCAACTGCACAACATTTTTCTTCGTTCATGTCCATTTTCCTGTTTCTGTCAAGTGGCCTCTCACAGCCCCGAAGGAGAAGTTTTGCTGAGAAATCAAAGTGAATTAGATCAATCTCATCCTCTAAGAATGTTATCTAAAGAGTTCACATCTTTGTAAACAAGAAGTCAACATATCAAAAGTCCACTCGGCAACTTATCTGTATTACAGATAAACATAGACCCATCTTATGTGTAAGAGTTATCTTGGACAAGGTATTCAACAAAATGCAGAAGTTAATTTCTTTCTCTCAGAAAGAAGATTCCATCTTGGACTAAAGGGGACAGGAACTTGGAAGTATTTAAACTTTCACAAAAACAAAATTCAGTAATCTCATGGAGGATGCAGTATCAAGATATGTTCTTTTAAAGAGTAGAGTTTAAAGGCTTGTAACCTCCATGCCATAATTCCTCAAAACAATATCATTCATTTGACTTCGAAACTGCAGGGTCCCACTTGCCTTTGTATACAATAGGGCCCTGCACCCTGTTCATGGTCAGCAAGGCCTCTTAAGGACATGCCCAAGAAATCTCAGCTGTCTGCTTCCTCACAGTGGGCAAGGGGTTCTGTGTTAGCCAAGTACTTCCATTTGAAATCTCCAGTGCTCTTATGCCATCATGCAAGGCGCTCTATTAATGGAGCTCACATACAGCATTTAATGGGAGCAAAGAGGCTCAATGGAGCTCACTCCCCACAAATAGAAGCCCCTGGTTGGCTATGGAATATATGGTGGAGTTGGATAAATAGTCTGTTCTTCTAATAGACGGATCTTGTGTCCATCATGGAGGGACTTTTGTATGTTTCAACTTATTGCAGTTTATGCATTTAATACCGTACTTCCTTATTAACACTTACTGAAAGTCACTCCACCAAGTATCATTGGGAGAGTTCAGATCATGCTATAATCACTATTTTTGGAGTTGGAAACAAAGGCACTCTCTATATTAATCCTGTAACAAGACGTTTTGAAAGCATTGATTTTACACTTCCCAGATTTGCAGGCATAAAGGAAGATTGTCATACAGGTGGTGTAAAACAGCTTGACCCATAGCTGAGCTTGACCTTTGTTGCAATGGGCAATACAAAGCATTTGAACATATCCAACACATTGGTGCAGCCTGCGTTGGTGGATGTGAACCGTCATCTTGGGACGCCACAGTTTATTGTTGGATACTGCTGGCAAACTATGTAAGATTGGTGTATTGGTATTAATCATTATCACTCAGTAGATAAAAATACAACAATTTCATTGGTTAATAACTGAAAAGGATATTTCCGTATCGTATCATAACTTCAGAGTTCTATATGATACGAAATCCTCTATGTGATACGAAAACTCGTATCATACAGCTCTTTCACCAGTCCAACTCGTATCGCTTTCAGAACATGACAGCTGTATTACAAAGCGCGCGCAGCTGCTGTGCGTGCGAGACTAACAGCCACGGGTTGTTCTACGCGATGCCAATAGAAACGACGCGCATAGCTGTCAATCAAACCCGGAAAATTACAAATCTAAAACATTGATTGCAATGTTATAAAAATATAAAGATAACAATTTTTCAAGCATTTTTCCTAGTATTTTCAAATTTTTGCTATCAACGTTTGTGTTTACTGAGTGATAAATTCGTTATCCCCTGTTTGTTCTCATGCAATACGAAAAATATTAATGGTTTGGGTTCGTATCACACTCGGCTTTCAGCCTCGTGTGATACGAACCCAAACCATTAATATTTTCTCGTATTGCATGAACAAACAGGGGATAACTAATAATACTGAGAAGGAAACAGGTTTGCACTATCCCTTCACACAAGTATTATAATAGTGGAATCTAGTCAAATTATTGTAAATTGAATGAGCACTTGTGCACAGCAGCACTGCATCCTTCAAAGTATGCATACCAAAATGGTACAGATAAAAAGTCAAAATCAAGTAGAAGAAAGAACAGCTAAAGATCAGAAGAGAAAAAGTCCAGAAGATAAATATCATAACAATTGCTCACTTTGTGATATCGTGAAAACCAAACAAGTCACTGAATAATATGTAAAAGTTTAACAACTGGGCCTGCTACACATCAAGTGAGATCCACCTACATCAGAGGCCCAAACAAATGGACCAAGGGAGTTTATTACTACCCTGTTAAAGAAGGGAATAGATAGTAGTTAGAACTATTTTAAACTTCACTGAAACTCCATTAATATATAAACAGATCAAGTTGCTTTTCAACCTCCCTATAAGTGTGTGCACATGTTGCCAACCATAACTTAACATGGCTATTTGTGCTGACAAAACTGAAGTCGAGAAGCTCTGATAAATAATGTCTAGAACATTCTAACACACAACTACAGATTACTAAAACATACATCTACATAACAAAGCTACTGTTAATTAAATGTATTGACTTAATTAATATGTCATCAAATTCAATAATATATATAATTGTTCAATAATAAAGACAATTCTCCTTCCTTCAGAAAGTCTCAAACCCTTTTCAGTTTGTTTTGTCTGTTTATAAATCTACTTCAGGAATACAGATAAGACCGGAAAATTAAATTAGAAATTATCTTTCTGCGAGTGAACATCTTATAATAGTCACATAAATATCACAATGCGACATGTAGTATTCATATACCTGGGACAATAAATCTACAGAATTTTAATCCCAGTTGTATACAAGCTCACACAATGTTATCTGTTAGAAAACCTTCAAATGCTATAAATAACTCTCCTGAAAGGTTCAAGGAGGGTTGTCAGGAGAGCGATTTGAGGTCATACCATTAGATATTAGCTGATTTTAGCAATTTGAGGTGAGCTAAATATTGCTCTCCTAAGAGACTGTTTAGGCGAGCATAGGAGAGCAATCGCTCTAGCTCGCCTTAAAAATGAAGGCCTGACCTGACACTATTCTAACTACAATTCCAACTTGATGTTGAAATTTCTATTCTTTTCAGTAAATTTGTATTAATCCCACTCTGAAGGCAGATAAATATGTAATATAACTGCAGGTAAATATTTCTGCATGTTAAAAAAACCCTTGTCAAACATGCATCAATAGTTTGCGAAAAATAACTTGTGTGCTGCCAGGGTTAATCAACTTGCATTTAATTTATTTGACAAATGTATGTCTAATTTCAGTTTACACTGCACTTGTGATCAGAGTTACCTTGAATAAAGAAAACATTGTTTATAATGCAGAAATATTTACCCAAAGTACACTGAACTTACTGATGACTCAAAAGTTTACAATGGTCCATAATACTGGGTACACAAAAATATATTTTATAATAAACCTA